>JAQFYM010005512.1:0-13172 GCA_034694785.1 Agrenia bidenticulata
GACGATGTTTTTCTGTACGTAAAAAAACAGTTAACCTCCCAAAGTATTTTATTTTAATTATAAAACGCAAAAAAATGCTTATTTTCTTATGGATATGAGTCATTTCGCCGTTCGAATAAAACACTGCCAAACTTGGGGGGGGGGCATAAATTAAAAAGAGGTTTTGAACTCGTCGGTCGGCAGGTTGAGTTGTTTTCTTCCTCTATTTTATCTATAAATAGCTAAACCTTGTCAACTCTTCTTTCACGAGCAAAGAAACAATTTATATTTTAGACCCCGTCAAGTTTGGCTTCATCTCGTCGATTAATGAGTTGATTTATATCGTTTTTTACGGGACAATTGTTGATTTGTCTCACTAAAGCTCCTGTTTAGTATATATATTTATTTCACTATATTGAATTTTTATATTTTTTTTCCTGGTATAATTTTGGATAAAAACACTTTTCTACATATTATTGCCTTTAACATGTAATGTGTTTACTATTTTTTCCTTTTCTTTTTAATATTTCTTTCTAAATTATGTTTCTATATACTGCATAAAATTTCTGTATTGTGCCCTCTATATAGGGAAATATGTCAGTATACTATAAACCATTGTTTATTATACACAAAAAGCAGTATACTGACGATTTTGGAACATACCCATAATCACTTAAATCAATAAAATTTTGTGTTAAGCGAGAGACGCCGATAAACATCTAAAGATACATTATATTTAGAAAGAAATAATATTTAAGATTTTTTATATAGAAATAAACATTAAAAGCATTAGTTTATTCTAATAACCACCTTAAATAAATTTATAAAGATAATAAGCTTTTTTGAACCGATGAATTCGGCAAACCACGTCACAAACAATATAAAAATGTATGCTTTATTTGCGTTTATATTCTTATTGTGGAAGTGTGTTCGTCAAAATTTTTTTAATTGGTTTCCATGATTGGACAAAGAGTCCGTATATAAAAACTATCTAAAAATATATTATGAAGACAATAAGAATTTTACATTGTATTTTTATATTATTTATGGTAGTTTATTTGGGTTTCGCAGACTACAGAAATAAAAAAACTAGTAGGCATATATTGGAAAAACTTTCAGCTATTACGAAACCATTAGATTCTACACACTCCTATAGGTTTCCGGTAAACTCTGATGATGAAACTGTTTTAGATAGCATTTCAAGTACTTTAACAAGCAGAGAAAAATTGTATGCACTTGTAAATGGGAGGGAAGAGCGGACGAACAACAGATTTCATGAAGGTTACAATATTGATACAGATTCATTATTAAGATTGCATGAATTGGTTAAAAGTAAAGCTAGATCGGGGACTATTCCCCCAGAAACGGTACAAGATAAAAATCGCTTTTTGCGTGGCTTCAAGTAAAGACTAGATATACATTACCATTTATTCGAAACGGAGATGCATCTTTAAAATATTGTCTGTGACTACCAAAATCCTTTTCCTTTGTCTTTGAACGCTGAAAAGAACCACATAGAAAGAATTAAAAATGTCAAAAAAAAATATATATTATGTACCAATAGAAAAAACATTATATACAATTTTTTATGCCCTGAAAACACGAGTGTTAAAACAATATGTACCATATAGTGTTATTAAATAATTTTTTGTGCTTTTAATTGCATTTTTTAGTCCGTAAATGCATTTTTGTACCTTAAAAGCCTTTTATCTAGTTAAAAATACACTAAGATTGATAGGGCATAAGAAGGAATGAGTATTATTTGCCTTTTATTTACTATCAGAGTGTAGATGCAGGCTTAGAAGCACGGGTTTTTAGCCGTTTGCAGAATGGTTTTCTATAAGTGCAAGGCCTTTTTTGGCTTTCAATGCATTTTTTTTTGCAAATTAAAGATGTTTTTCGGCAAATATAAAATGCATCTCTTTTTGCCTCTAGTCATAACTAGTGTGAAATTGTAACTGACCTAAAGGAAACTTCAAGGGTATAAATGTAACTTACTTTTTATGTATATAAGATATACATTAGTATCAGAATGCAAAATAAAATTTATTATAACAAAAAATAGTAATGCTATAAAAAAATAATTTTGCTTTGGTTTTTATTTTCTATTGTAAACTCATATATTTATAAATTAGTAAAATAAAAGCATTGAAGAAATCAAATATAATGTAAGACGAAAAAAAAATATATAGAACAACTAGAAGTATTTGCCTGCAAATTGTTAAAATGGCATTTATTCACTAAGCACAAAACAAATTTCTTTTTTTCTGGCAACAGTTTTTTTACAAGACAAACGCATTTATACATGCGGTTGGATAAGGCGGATGCTTAAAAGTTAAAATTCTTTCGATGTGGATTTATTTGTTAAAATAGTACGTTTATATTTTAAATGGTTGTTTTTGTATATAACTTTATCTCTTATCGTAACAAAAAGATTAATCTACAAATAGAATAACCTCTATTGTACTGATTCACAGCCAGCATACTCTTTATGGGGCATATATGTAAAATTTCCTTATTATTTAAATAAACTTTTATATGCAATTCCAAAAAGCGCAATGCGTAGATCTCATGGAGAAACACGCGAATTTGCCATCTAAATGGCATATGTTTTAATAAGCTATTTTAAAATTTTTTCTTGATATTATATGATAATAAGTAAGACACGTAGCTTCGTTTAAGCTACAACTATACGAACAAAAATTTTATGCAAAAATTGTTTTTCTTTGAAGACGTAGAACAAGATAAAATTTTTCTAAAATAACTGATGTGTAAACTTAGATATAAAGTATGCATCTTGTGAAAGCATTATGAAAAAAATAATTATACAAAAAAACAAGATAAGAAACCTAAAAAGAAGAAAAGTAAAAGAAAAAGAAAAAGAAAAACTGTGCCTACAAAATATCAGATAAAAAAAATATACTATAAACAATAGAAAGGTTGAAGCTTAACATTCTGTTATTTTTTTCAAAGGTTCAAAAAGTAAATATTACAATATGAATGAGTAAAAGATACAACCTAGTCTAACTTGAATTATTTGTTATAGTTTTAAAATAAAGTAGTAGCGTCTTATGGTTTATAACGAAAAAAAAAGTGAAATATTTTGTACTTTTTAAAAGCAATAAAAGCAAATGCACAGACTTTATACAAGTAAAACTAATCTTGGATAATATTTTTACAATAGTAAAACGATACAGCGCGTGTCTTTATGTATTTTTTACTACGGTTTATTTTAAACTACATTTTATTGTAAAAAACTATAAAATAAGTTTTTGTAAGACTGAAAATTATTGGATACTTTGTGCTTTATTTTTGCATTGTACATCCCGGTACATAACGGTTTTTTATTCTTTGATTTACATTCATGCATCTATCCTTTTGGTTAAAAGAGAAGGTTAAATTATTGGTTTAGACAAAGTAGTGGCCTTTAGTGTTTTCTTTTAAAGATTTTACATACACCAGTGTAAACATTTCAAGCGTTGTTGCGATAATCCTTTTTGTTATTTTACTTGTTTTTTATCTATATTGATAAAGTTGCTATTTTTTTATATTTTATTTGCTAGAATATGTAATAATCTGTCGATTAAAAATTCTTAAATGTGCAAATGAAATATCCTTCACTCTAGTTATTTTTCCGTTTGTTTTTGCATCAGTTCCATAGTAAAAAATAAGCAAATACAGTATTTTTTACTTCAATTTGTGTATAATAACTTGAATTTTTGAGTAGTTTTGATAATTTCACAAAAAGATAAGTTTTTTTTTCAAGTTTTTTTTTTACTATAAAAACTTTTTTTCTTGTGTAAAATATATGTTTCATTATCATATAATAGTTCGTTTCTTTAAAAAGATCAAAACTATTATTTATTTCTGCATGATTTTAAAATACAGTACTATATAGAAATACTGATGTTTCTAACTGTTGCAATTGTTTATACCTATTACTACAGTTAAATTTTACTATTTCCCATGTGTAAAATGTATAAATACTCTTTAACTTTACACTTTGATGTAATAAAAAAACATAAACATAAAAAAACAGAAAGAAAATATAAATAACTAATTTTAATTATTATACTTTTTTTTCATTTTTTTCTGGCCCCATTTTTATAAGGGGCCCCGTGCAAACGAACTCCCTCCACTCGTCCTTGTTGCGGTTTCGTTTTCTCCATATTTTTTGCATCTTTTTCATGATTTTAAAAATTTTGAATTGTGTTTTGAATGCCAAAACCTGGCAATAATATTTTAATCATACCTATTTATTGCAAGTTGCGTGATTTGCAATTTTATAAATAAAAAAGGTTGCATACATTTTCTTTTATACATCTATATTTCAAGTGAATTTGCAGGAATTGTATAAATCTGTTTTTTCGTAACTGTTCGATATACGAAAAAATTCTCTTTGGGACTTTTTACACCAAAACATTTTAATCCGGAAAACAACACTTAGAGTCTTTACATAGAACATGCCTGTAATACAGTAAAAACGCCATGTCTAAACGTCGTTAAACGTATTGCATAATTTTTTTGCAGTTCTTGGAGATATAAAATGAAAAAAAAACCGTCAAGTAAGCAAAACTATTTGGGAATTTCGCAAAAAAACATATAAATTACAGTAAAAGCATTTTAAAAGTCACATCACATTTATTATACTTATGCTTTTCATTTAGATTTTTTTTTCTATATATTACGCATGATCAGGTGCAAATGAATTCGTTTTTTTGTCTTTTTGTTTTCTCCTCGTGTTAACCTTGAGGACCGACCATTCTTTTTTTTTTATTTAGTGAAAATCAATATTAAGACTTTTCAATTGCAACTTTTATACATTTTGTTATTGTTCTTAAGCCTTATTTATTATTTTTTTGTTGTCTTTTAGCTATATTTCATTGCCTATACCCCACCACAAATCAGTCAATAATAATAGCGTCAATTAATTTGTGACCGACGAAGACTTTGCTACGCTGATCGTGGACCCGAATTTACACAAAAATCAAATATAAACAGCAAATGCAGCAGATGCGAATTATGAGCATTACTTGAAAAGATGTGCCAATGTAATCTTTTTTTTTATTATAAACCAAAGATTTGATCGAAACGTAAAAAAAAAGGCACGCAAATAATGTAATGATGCAGTTTTAAAATAATTTTACAACAGAAGTGCGAGAAATAGAGATTTTACCAAAAAAAGGCAATGGAGACAATAAATAACACAAATACGCATTCATATTGGTTTTATAATTATAGAAAGTATATTTGAGCAGATAAGGCTGAAATGTGACATAATTTAATGAAGATTGACTTAATTTCTCTTATATTTTAAAATATAGCAAGTTACAGCTTTTCTATTGATAAATAAATCAATTACTTTGTTTGCAAAATTTATTCGCGTTACGTTATATTTTATATATAAATGAAGTTTGTTTTTACTACATTTTTGTCACCACTTTAGACTAAATGATGTGTATATTCTTAAAAAGATTTATAAAAAACGCCAGTCGGCTCGAAGGACTAAATTTTTGCACGTATTTTAGCATAGAAACATTTTTAATTGCATTTAAAAGTTTTTTTCATTTTGGATTTGTTTTTGGTATGCTAAAAAATATTCTACCTGTTTTTTCTGAACTACGGGTAAATTTGCGCGGATAAATTTACCACAAAAAGGTCATCCAGAGCTTAAAAAAATATATATGTCAAAGTTAACAAATTGATTGTTTATATTGCAACGTTAAGTGTTGCGCAAGTTCGTGAGTTGAAGTAGTTTAAGGCCCTTATAATAAATACAAACATCTATTATATTATTGTCACGTTTTTATAACATTTAGTTTGCATGATACAAAATAGAAGATTATGATAACAGTTACGCACGAGGTATTAACGGCATTGTTCTATTGTCTTTTTTATTATAAAGAGACCGACCAGTATAAACTAGAAAGGTAAAGAATGCGCATCAATGAATATGCAAAAGTCATATATAGATTCCATCTGCTTGTAGATTTCAACATCAATTGGTGTCTATTAGAAAATCTATTTATGTAGTTCTTGTATTTAGTATAAAAAGAAAACTACAATTTTAGAGAAAAAACATTACATAGGTTTTAAAAAACAAAATTATTGGTAGAAGTGGGATAGTAAAAATTTACGACATTGCCACAAAAATGATTTCTATACAAAGTACGTCTCAAAACACAAAAATACCCGAAGTTAACATATATTAAAAGCTATAGAAAATGCAGGTTGAAATATTATGAAAAACGTCTGTGTGTTTTGCCAAGAAAATAAACTAAATTGACATAAAATAAATTTTTCTTTGATAAAAAAAGCAAACAAATTGTAATATTTTAAAATTTAATTTTTATAGTTGAACTCTTACAAATGTTAATAAAAAAAAGTATGTTTATAAGGTATTAAAACCTGTAAAAAACAATTTTAAGCTATATTTATAAGAAACATGGGTCGGCATTTATTTTTGTAAAATTTGCAAAAGTAGTAAATAAAGCTATTTATACGTTGTTCAAATGTGTAAAAAAATACAAGGTGTATTGTTATAAAAATATTTACACCTTGAACCCAGTTAAAACATTTTTTAAACGTATAAATTTGCTACCACATTTTTATTATGTTGTATACAGGGCCTAGCAAAAAAGAAACCACCAGGCTATTTGTGCGGGTTTTCTTTTTGTATTGGCCTGTTTGTTTTAAAATATGCATCAAAATTTTTTCATGTAAAATATTATCATGTTTGATAGATACAGGGGATAAAAGTCGTTTTTTTTGTGACTTGTTTTGTATTTAAAAACCTATAATGTGCGTGTTTGAAAAAATTGTAACAAGTTTTGACATACTGGTTCAGCCTAAAAGAAGAGGAGGCCTCACCAGGCTCGCAAAAAAGGTGACCATATAAGTTGAAAATTTATTGTGTAAAAGATAATTATTTATACATATTACCCCACGTAAAAATAATTAAAGAAGACTTAACTGTTTTTTGAAAATAAAATGTAATGACAGGGTACCCTTTTCAGCAATTATAACATAACATGTGTACTCGTTACTGTATGTTTTATTGTTTTAATATGTAAACTTGCTTTAAAAGTGCTTTGTAAAATAAGAAAATGCACTTATATACAAATTTATACTTTTTAAATACATATTACTGATAAATGATAGTTATACACAGCTTTATCTTTTGAAAAAACAGACGCATACATGTAAAACGGATGTATTTATGTTACAGTTATTTGGCACGTTTAATACAAAAAAAATTCTTATTCTTATTCTTATTCAAAATATAAAATAAAATAAAAATTAAATTACACAGATGTATTCAGTATATATTTGGTTCCTTAAAATATATGTTGAATAATAAATAATAATACAATAATATCGCGGCATTTATATTTTTAAATCATTAAGTAAAGGAACCGATAAATCTTAAAATAAGAACCAAAACGTCGATTCAAGATCATTTACTTTTGCATAAAAAATTTGCATAAATGCATTAGCAAAAAAAAAATTGACAGTGCAAGTTCAAAAGACCGTTATCAAGTAAGATACATAAAAAATAGTACGTATGGAGTACAAATCGCAATATAAATCTTGCATTTCATTGTGTATCAGTCTAAAATATTGCTTACATGAACACACTATGAATTAATTATGAAAATATCTTAAACAACACGTCATAGTTAAAGGTTTTTATCTGAAACCATTAAAACGCCGTTGAATGCAGTTATGAGTGTACTGATTATTATGTTAACTGGTTTTATTTACGTGTTATTAACGTATATATATTTTTTTTTGTATATTCTTACATATTTTTTATAATTGAACAAAATATAACAGATAGTTGTATTTTTTTAATTTTCTTACATGTATTGCCAATTTCGTTGTATAAGCTTTTTTATATATTTTTTTTGTTGGTATTCGTGTCTATTTAGGCTTAATTTTATAATTTATAATAAACCTAGTGCAACATCTGCCAAAAAAAAGCTTGTTTACCCAAAAAAAAAAAAAATTTTTGACAACACTACAAATTTACACAAAAATACTACGATTGTAATTATAAAAAAAAATGTGGTCGATTGTACTATATATTTAAAAGTTCCTTACTGGTAAACTAATTTACTAGCAAAAAAAAGATAAGCTGTTTAACATAAAAAGATTATCTGCGATTTCATACTAATTATAACACACAAAGAATTTTTTAGAAATTTATTTCTGTAAAACATACGCCTTTGCGCTGATATATTCTATATTAAAAATATAGTTTGAATATGCAAAAAAGTGGTTTAAATATCACAACAACCCGCCGCAGGTTTTTATGATACTATTAATTTAGACTGTATACTATTTTTAACCTTATTTTGATTGGTTGCACGAAGAATATTACATTGTTTACAGCAGTATAAAAAAAAAAAAATCTGATGCACAAAGATCATAAAGTAAATTGTACAAAAAAAAGAAACGTATATCTTCTAAATATAAACCTTACCGTTTTAATTGTTTTTTAGCAACCATTATATTTTTCGTATAGATAACCGTTGTTAATAAATCATTGTAGATTATACTTTTTGTTGCAATAACATTGGATTTTAAGCCGAAGTGTACAGTTATATAGCCTTTTTTTTACATTTTTTAGTTTTGGTAAAGTATGTACAGCTTTTATTTTTTTTCTATAAAAAAGGTTAATTGCTGATATAATTTCTATTTGCAGTTTATCTATTGCTGCTTTTGTAATATTTTGCGAGCTTGATTCATAGTTTTATGCAACAAAAGATATTTTAATAAACTTCAGAAACTTATCCATCAAAAAAACTAAATCAATGCATGATTATACATATTGAAGTGCATCAGTAAATGAAAAAACTCTTTTTAAAAGGACATACGCAAAGCAAGGATATGTAAAAATATATATTCAAGAAAAAGTTAGTTTAAATTACAGATTTTTCTCTTACATTAATGACAACGTATATTTTGCAGCCGCTGATGAGGTAAATAATGCATTTTTTGGCTCTTTGTACAGATATCGTATAATTAAAATGTTATCTATACACAAGATTTTCAACAAAAGTGCATAGTTAGGATCATTTTTCTAGGTAGCAAAAACTGTAAGAAATTGTAAAATATGCTTCTTTATTTTAATTGAGTGCACTTTTGCCCAAAATTACCCTGGGTAAGATATTTCTTTGCTAGGGACTGACCGTATATCAAAAAAATACAGTAATGTTTATGTAAATCTTTTTGAAAATGACTATTTATATACAGAGTGTCGTTCTAATTATAAACAGTTTTTTTTATAAAAGAGCATCGGCACACCAGATTTAAAGCACAGTGGAAAAAATCTAAAAACTAAAAGAATTTTTTTTTTTTTTTTAATTATTTTATAAAAAAGGAGCAAATTGTAAAAAAAACCAATCCCTTATAAAAATATTTTTTTTTACCTTTTTACCATAACGTTTTGCTTTTTTTTGTTTTTAAAAAATTATTTTTTTTACACAGTTGTTCGGGGTATTCTGTTTTTTGTTTAAATTACTTTTTTGCTGTTAAAATGGTTTTTAATTACAAGCTGGCCACTGTATACAAGTTGACGCATACTTGTTGTCGAACCAGTAACCATCTATATTATTTACAAATTTATTGTGTATCGCGTATAAAAAAAGATAGCTCCCAACAGCGCTAAAACCCTGTATATATACATGTGGCTATAAATAGGTACATACCTGCTAAGAATAATGAACTTTTTACATTAAGCATTGCCGTTAAATAAAAAATAAACCAAGCATAATTTATTAATTTCTTTGTAATTAAAATGAATAATATAATTTAATTATGGAATTAATTGATTTTTCAGTTTAATTTCATTTAAATTTTGCAAATAACATCTATTAACATTTTCTTTTGTGTCTAGCTACAGATACTATAATAAAATATTTTTTACGCCTATTGATGTCGGTTTACCTCATATGGTGCCATCTTTCTTTTCAGGGATTTTCTGGATGTTATTAAATCGTAAAAAAACATCTTTACGTATCAGGATACCTTTAAATTAAAAAAAAGCGATTTAATATATTTTTAAATGTAGGAACTACAGGCTACTACAGCGGAAAATTGGTATAATCTGATTTTAGACAGCTTTAATTATACATTCGTGTTATTTTTGCTCGTTTTTAGCTGCTTAAAAAAATTCCGAAAAAATTACGAAAAAAGTCTAACCAAAGAATTTAAAATATTTTAGATTGTGTTTTACTAACTTTTACTAACAAAAGTCACAGAAAACAGTGTTCTGCATTTTAACGCCTTTTGAATTTCATTTTTTTGCATTGCAAAAAAAATATGTTTTTTTAGGTTAATAACACATAAAAAAAAGATTATACTAACAAATTGCAAATTTATCTCAATTAGGAGATTTTAACTAGTATTATTTTATTTATTTGACATAACTTTTTATATTGTCTTCAATTAAAAAATGTTTCTGGATTTTATTTACAAAATTTTAGACGCGGAACGAAAAAATTGTTTCGCTCCAAAAAAAAATAGAGGCTATGTTTTTAAAAAGAAATTGTGGACACACCTGACCTAGCGAAGGTGGGTAAATCATTCGAAAATAATTCAGCTATATAAAGAGTAAATAAAAATGAAATTCGTTTTTTCAATTCTATCAATACTTTTCTTAAGGCTCAATTATCAAGTATTCATACGAGGATGTATGAAAACACCTGAAAACCAAGAAATAAATACTTTCAAACGGCAGTAAAGTACTCCAATTTTAAAAAACCATTAGTAAAGTAGCCTTTGGCAGACCATGTTAAAACTAAGTAATATCTTGTATTTTTGTGCGCGTAAAGTGTTTCTAAACTTATTTCTATCCCTTGGCTTTTGCCTTCACTTAAAGTTTGATTTTTATTGACGTAAAAACTTGTTAATGTAATTGTTATTTACGTTTTTATTACACCTATCTTACTGCTAAAATTCGTATTGTTGTTTTTATTATGTTATGTATACTTTTTAATGCGTTCTGTTATTACTAACCTACCTGTTTATGTTAGACAGCGCGAAAAAGGGCTGACAACAGATGTAATTCATTTTGTAAGTACGTGATTATGTATCATTTATTTAAGCATTTTCTATACATCTGTGGTTTTCTATTTTTTTTGGCTTGATAAACTTTTAGTCTGTACTATTTTTTTTTGTAATAATTTTTTTGCCTAGTACACATTCGTCATCATCCAGACGCCATTTTTTTAGAAAAAAAACAGAGAACCGATACTTAAAAAACAAAAAAAAAATATATGAAATTTCATCATGGTAAAAAACTCTTGAGTTTTTTTACAGGCACGTCGTAAATATTAAAATTGGCAATAGACGCAAGTTTACTTTTAACAAAAGTATAAAAAGATTTGTTGGTACATACAAATTTTTTTGCGGAACTGGTGTTATTTATTATAAACACAAGTATTTGATTTTTTAATTGACACCCTTTTTAATTTTTGGGAAATTTTTCCCGACCGTAATTTTACATAAACTTCTTATTAATTTTTATCGAGCATATTTTTATTACATACACCTAGGTTTTTAACAACCCCAGAAGCTAATTTTCCCCGGGGTCAATTTCATCGCTTTTGTGGGTCGGTTGGTCTTTTACGTATCGCCTATTCTAAGATGGTCTACTCCGCCGGTGTATAGATGAAAAAAATGTGTTGTTAAAAATGAGAAATGCCAGTATAAAAAAATAAAATGGTATAGAAATAAGATCAAAACAAAAAAAAAATTCAACAAACCTTTTTTAAATATGTTTACTTTTTATATTTTTTTTCTTATATTATTAAATTCCTATATAGTCATAATGACATAGTTATTATGGTGCAGCGCTACACAAATGTATTTTCTAAAGTAAATCACGTGTATGTTTTCCTGTGCAATATATCCATGTGGTCATACTTTACCTTGACGTCCCTATGGGTAAGGCTTGATGAAAATTATGTACACGAATTTTCAGAAATGGCGTAATAGAAAGAAACCTATAGTTAAAAGATTTATAGATGTCTAAAAATATGGTATACGTGTATTTGTCGTGCGACATTAGGTATCTTGGTTTGTTTTACATATTTATATCAGTATAAAAACTGTTTTATATATTTCAAAAATGCCACAATTATTGCATATTATACGTATGCACAACGATGAAGTAATTCTATACATATTTATTGTTTACACATGTGTCTACAACTAAAGTACCGCATAGATTACATAGTACTAGTTTTTTTTTTTGCACAACTTGCAGTAATTGAAATTTACAAACGCGTTATTGACATTTTAAAGTCAATCGTCTAAGTTCTGGCAAACTAAAAACAATCCCTTTATCTTTTGTTGCGGTTTTAAAGCTATAGAGATCCTTTATGTAGAAAATAAGAATAAAAAAGTTATGATTGTATATAGGTTTTGCAAAATCAAAGGACAAGTACCACTATGCTTTACTGCAAACATAAAATTTATGTTGCAGTTTTTTATGCAGAACAGCAGCATTTTATATATATACAAGATATTGATGCGGTGCATTTTTAAAGGCAAACAATGTCAAAAACAATTTAAGCACAAAAAAAATTAAATAAAATTTACACGTATGTCATACAAAAAACCTACGCTATGCTATATGGTAATAAACAGTAATATAAAGCAAATATTATTTTTTTTTGTAATGCAGTCATTCTGCAAGATTGAATTGTAGGCAAACATCGAAACCGTGTATGTTTTCATTTAGGAGTATGCGTATATAGGTCATATTTTTTTAGTCTTGTTTATGTAGTTGCCTAACTGTTACTTTAGCAGTTGTTATGATAACTATAACGAATATAATATATTTGTACATCTTAGAATTAAAATTTTTTTATGTAAACCTATAACTAATATTATACAAAAAACACCATATTCAAAAAGATATGTGTCCAACTAACATATTTTTAAATTTCCTGACAAGCTGCATCTAATTATTACTGTTATTTTTGGTATTTTAGCGTTGTGACTACGGTTTTTCAAAACACAGTACACAGAACCTGATTACTGTAAGTTACTGTAATCATGGTAGTTACAGTAAAAAACGTAACTTAAAGACGTTTTTCTGCTCTTGTTTTTTCTTTTTTTGCATTTTTTGTGCGAATTTTACTAGTCTTTGAAAAAAAAACATATTTTGTAAAAAAATAAAA
>JAQFYM010005513.1:0-13171 GCA_034694785.1 Agrenia bidenticulata
TGTTCGTAAAAATTTCATTCTGTCTAATATGTCATATGGCACGTATTCAGGTGTTAGCAAATTTTAAAATGCTTACTCGTCAATTTTTTGCGTAGTTTTTGGCTTTATTTGATTTCTATTGTTTATGTTTCTATTTAGATGGGCATTTACATTTAAAAAATCCAAAATAGCGGCATATAAAAAATTTGAAAAATATTTTTAAAAAGTAAATTGATTTAATAGATAAAGTATAATTCAATAATACGTACTAAAGGGTACCTCAAATAAAAACTATGGTCACGCTTTTTCTGAAAAAAAAACCATATCGAATAGTACTTTTTTATATACTTTTTTGTAGTTTTTATAGTTTAACAACGTTTTTGCTCTTATAGATTAGGTTTTTATCTATTGGTCCCTCTTTTTTTCTTTACCTTTCACTATTTAGTTATATGGCCGTTTTACGTAATCACGTAGCTTACTTATCCTCTTTGAATTCAATAAATAAATCAAAAGCATTTATTTTCGTTCGGGCCTTCGGCCCAAAATAGTTTTAATTAATATTTAATATTCCTTATACATTGCAACACCTGTAAAGTCAAAAGACAATTTAGCATGAATCAACAAATATAATATCAAGCGAGCGGGTGGGGTGGTGGAAGTATGAAATGTCAAAAAGGGTTAAAAACATACCCTTAAAAGGGGTAAAAATTTTTTATTTGGTCTCTTAAAATATAAAAAACTCTGCTAAAAAAACACCAATTCTCTTAAATTCAAGCGTGAAAAATTTTTTGAAGGAAGGGGAAACCTACTCCCACCCTTCCCTGGGCACGCCACTAAGAGTGATACAAGGCAAGAGACAATATGTTTTATTCAGTAGACAACATATTGTAATACACAAAAAAACAGTTCAACTTGGGTTGTACTATGTTTTAATAATGTTGATGCATTTGTTAAAAAATTTTTTGCACTTAAAAGCTATTATACGTATAGAAAGGAATAATCATGACATGTAAAACAATTTATATCAATATTATGCAAGATTTGAATGTTTTGCTACAAAAAACTATGATTGTTTTGCATTCCATTTACACATAAAAAACACTGGATTATGTTTATCCTGTAATAGGCACACAAGAAATTTTTCAAATACAAGAAGAAAGTATTAAACGACGTTGTTATATCAATCTTATCAATTGATCAATGTTTGAAAGTAGGCGGCATAAAATTATTTATATTTGCAAAATGGCAACTTAAAACTTCTTGTTAGTATAACGTTTGCTGTTTAAGTGTGGTTCTTTTGTAAAACATAATAGAAAACAATTATACATGTTAATGACGAAAATGTAATCAATGATCTACAATTTTAACCTATTTTGATGATTTTTGTTTAGTAAAACTACTAGTCAATATTGGTGTGCATCTTAGAGAGCTTTTATCCATTTTTTTTTTCGAGGGGTTGTTGTATTGAAACTGTTCCCCTAAAAAATTAAAACTTTAAACTGGGACAAGAAAAACGCGAAATTTCCTTAAATTAATAGAAAAAACAATGAGTTTTTTTTGCACTTTAAAATTGGTAAACTTTGCAAACTCATTTATATTATATTATTTTATCGATTAAACTTCTTTTTTCGTTTATTTTTTACTTTTTTAAAATATTCTGATTTAGATTTCCTACCATTAAAAAAAAGAAAATTAAAAAACATGGTTTAAATCGAAAAGAAAACATACAAGAAAACTTCATATACAACATTCACAATTACATGAAATACTTAAGTGACTTTAATGTGGTAAACTGTATTAGTCTGCACATCCAATACGTTGTGCGTCAACGTAATCGAAAACAAAATACAAATATAAGCCGTAAATTGCTTTTTATGAGTTTTTTAATAGTATAGAAAACTCCAGATCTAAAACATGCATCATTTTACATTTAACAAAAATATACATGCATATAAAGAATAACATTATTCCGCGCAAAATTTTAGTACTGAATGTATGTTGCTATTTTAAATTCAAGTACACTTTTTTGTGTTTAAAAAAGTTCAACTTAGATTGTAAAAAAAGATCCTACGATGTGTATTTTAGCATCCTCATATTGATTTTTTGCTTGTGTCACTGCATGTGCGGAAACGGTAAATCAAATATGCAAATATAAATTCTGCTTTACAAAGGATGTGGTTAAAGAAGATATTTGAATGCTACATTTATGTGTATGTTTACCATGTTTATATATGTACCTCACAGGAAGTATATAAAGCAAAAGTGTATTTTTTTTATACTAACACTTGCATCATAGGGGAAAAAAAAAATAATTTAACATAATTATTAACACATGACATCGTATATGTAATGAAAGAACTCAAGTTCGTCTAAGTTATTTTTAATTTTTTAAGAATAAACTTATAAATACTTGTAAATAAATGTATATTTTTCTTATACATTATTGCTAATATGTTTTATTGCGCAGCAAGACCTCTTTTTTAGCGTAAAAAAGGTATTAACATTAGTTTATAGATTTTTTTTATTTTTTTGGTATTTTGCATTTGTATAATGTATGTAGTTTACTTGCAAGTCAAAGTTTAAAACTTTAAATGCACTTAAGTTATTTTATTTTAGTTTTCTAAGTTGTAATTATAGTTTTTTATGCATTTTTTATATTGTCAGCTAATATTTTTGATACATTTTTTTCTTTTTTTTTTTTACAGAATTCACAAATCACAACATTTTATGCAAGAAAAAAGAAATGAAAGAATAAATAAAAAAAGATAAAACAGTAGTAATTAGTAAGCAAAAAATGCGTAAATATGCTTAATTTAAATTAAAGTGCAAAGCGTTGTTCGTGTAAAAAATAAAACAATAGCGTATAAATATTGCCCCAGTATTCTGCTGGCTTACCATTTACATTTATATTCGTATTATTATTTCTTATCGCAAAATAGAATTACGTTGATACACGATTTAATAAGCAGAGAAAAACGGAGATAACGAAAAATAATCAAAATAATTATATAATCCAAATATGTAAAAAAAAGTTGCCTTGATTTGATTTCCGCAGCAAAAAATCACTGTGTACGTAAGTTATGTGTATATGTGGGACCCCAACTAGTAATAAATTAGACGAATAAAAATCAAAAGAGAAAAAATTTAAAAGTAAAAATATGCAAATTTCTCGGATACAATACCGCGTACATACCATGCAATTATAAATCCAGACAAAAAGATTTACAGACTAAGTCGTGATTATAGATGACAAAAACATAAAACTAAGGCTAGAACAAGTTTTATAAAAAGATTAATACTATTAACAAATCGCTCATAAATTAGTCATTTACTAAACCACACAAAAAAATTGCCTAATAAATCTGTCCGTATATTTTTTGTACATTTTAATTTTAGTTTAACAGCAAATATACACTTAAATACTTAAAACGTGTAATTTTGCATTGTGGCATGCTTTGCAAGTTAGACAGTCTCATTTGTAGAACCCCTGAATGTGATCTGTTTTTCATTCTAGATAAGAGAAAAAAAAGTACTAGAAAGAACAAAACCAAAAAAAGAAAATGGCATGTTATGATAATTGTTGCCATAAGCATTAAGATATATGTAAAATGTTTTTACTTACATTGTAAAAAAATTGCAGATATATTAAATCTAATATAACAAAAAAAATCGAAAAAGCCGGAAAAATACAGATTATAGCATCCAGATATATTTTGAAGGCAAGTTTTTAACTTTGAAGTGCAAAAATTTACAAGTGTACATGCTGACTTTTAAGCAGTGATTCCTCAGGTTGTGTAAAACTCACACGTTTCTATACAAAATAATCAGGATACTTGTATTAAATAGCCGAATAAAATACCAGCCTTTTGAACCGGACCTTTATATTACACTTGTATACAATGATCTTGTACAGTTTTTTAACGGGGAGAAAATATACTTCAATAATTAAATTTTTCTTGTCAGCCAAAAAAAAGATATAAAATTTTTTCCTACTTAATTTTTTTCTAGTACAGTGAATTCTCCATAAATTGATGACAAAATGGCAAGAAAAAAATAAAAAGCTTATTTTATGCAGAATTAATTAAAAATGTTTTTTTTTTTTGTAGTGTCAATAGTCCTTTAAATTCATGTTCTATATAATGAAGATTTAGGATAAAACGGTTATGAAACAAAACAAAAATGACCAAAAAATGTAGAAACTGTAATATTTTGTTTTCAAATATTAAATGTTCTTTATTTAGTTTACCAATGACCTATGTCAAGCTTTTTTGTAAAATTATTTCAATATATGGGTCCTCCAATATATGGAGAATTCACTGTATATTGTAAATTTAAATCTTTTTTTTGTTGAGCAGTTGTAAGAAAAACTGCGATTTAGGTAAGGGAGTATAAAAAAATGCCTCCGCACTTTAGTTATCAAAAAGTTAAAACGAATAAATGATTTATTATTGGAAAATGTTAAATTATTTACTAAGTTATTTTAATTCATTCAATAACTACTGCATGATTTGCCTGTAAGTATATTTCCTGCGAAAAGCTTTCATAGATTTTTAGGTTTATATATTATTGTCAATGAATACTTTTGTTCGTACGGATAAATCCGTTCAGTATCCGTCCTCCACATAGAAATCGTTTGGCCAAAAACGGATAGTTTTTCACAATATTTTACGGATACTATTTTTTAGTATCTGCGTCCAATCAGTATACGCAAAAACATTACGTAGGTGCAGATGTTGTTCCGCTTTTAAATATATGGAAATCAAAATCGTTTGTATATAAAAAAATATTTTTTAAATTGTTTAATTTTTTGGCATATTAAACCTCCAAATAGTATCCTACTCGTGAAAAACTACGGATACTAATTAATAATATTTTGGATATTTAATTGCGTTATCCGTTAGTTTTTTCTAAAAAAATTGATCTTCTGTTAGTAAACGCTTTTTTTATACATATAGCAGAAATCTTTTTGCTATAAAAGCTGGTCATGCTTAAATGGGGATGCAAAATCCTTTAATATTTTTTTATCATTGCTAGTAGTGATATGCAATTAAACTTGCCCGGCGTGTATATGCACCGTGTAGATATTGCATAGATAATTCGTTTTCCCAGCTTTGTCTCGTGAAACAGCAATTGATGCATTTTATAGAGTAGGGCTTCATGACAACAATTTTTCAAGTGGATAAACTATAACTATCAAAATCAAGCAAAGGGTTTGGTTAAAGTGGATAAAAAGAATTTGCTCTTAATCTTTTGTCGTAGTATTGGTGATCTCTACAAATGCAAGCATTGTGTAAGATTTGTCAAAAAAAACGCGGGGTGTTTTTTGGTTTTCATTTCCTGGTTGCTCCTTTTAAGTTAGAAACTGAAACTGACCAATTCGGGTGATTAGCCCATGCATTAAATTGTTCTTTTTATGGTTACCAATGATTTTTTCTTATTCTGGGATCTTATATTTTTTTTGTCTAGAAAATGTGGGTTTATTTTGTAGTTTTAGTACGTATTGATTTATTAGTATATTGCTTTCGATATAAATTGAACTTTCTTTTTATCATGTCAATTACAGGTCACAATATCTTTACAAATAATACAATAAATGCTTCGTTCTTAAACGGTTTACTGCGCATAAGAGCAGTTTTAATTTTTCCCACGACGTCGCGTTGCCGTTTAGTGAAATTGTCGAGATAATAATTTAGGCGATAATAAATAAAAACTTGAAAAATTTGTTTTTGGGGATAAGATACATGCCTGAATTATGTTTTGTCCTATGTAGCAGGGAACTTTATAAGGTTTTTGGCTCGCCACAAATCTGATAATCAAGTAAAAATGAAGATGTCGAACACCACAGACTATAGATTTTGCAGACTAACTAAGCAGGCTAATCATGGCATTATACTTTGTTTGTTGTTCATCTGTAAAATTTACAAAACGACTCGCCAAGCGATACATTCTTTACCGGATTGTAATTTTATTGTAAAAAAGCTGTCAATACTAGACAATTTTAGGTTTCTGTGTTTTTGTTTAGTTGAACTAGATTCTTTGGAAAAAAAACGCAAAAATTGGATGAAGAAATATGAATCACTGTCAACTTATTTTTGAACAGATACAGTCATTATACTTGCTTTCAGTTTAAGTCATACTTTTTTGTTATTGACAAGTATGTTGTTGATATGTACAATAATATGACAATACATTATGTCGTACTACCTTGATATTTATGCAATTAGTATTTTATTCTTTTTTTTTTCTCTTTCAGGTATCTTTTTTTTGATTCTGGTTTGCAAATATTAAGTTAGATCTAAAGTGAAAAATGTTTAGTAAAGTCCTTTAGGGCGTGTTCATAAAAAAATTCCATAGGAATTTTTAGCCCAAATTAAGGGGTAAAGATTCCCATAGGAAAAAATGTCAAAACTAAAATTATTTTTTAAAGTATGAATTTTTTACCCAGAAAAGATAAAAAACCTATGGTAATTTTTTTTGGCCCAAGGAAAGCTCCCTTGGGCATTTTTTTTTATAGGAAAAATATATTCAAAATTTTGTATGTAATTTTTCCATAGAAAAATTTTTTTGTGTACGCCCTTAGTGTCCGCTTTTTTGCATGATTACTTTTCAGGCCACGGTCCTATTACTTTTAATGGGGTTGTATTCCAATGCAGTTGACTATGTATGAGTGAATTAATATTTGTTTTTTTTAAAAGGAACTTAGGCTGGTTTTTCTGTTTTTATCTTTATCACGTCAAATGTGAATAGACTTTCATTTATATATTTTTGTCTTTAGTTAGAGGGGAACAAAAACCCGAGTAACAACGTAAAAAAATGGCAATGAAACAAGGAAAAACTATTTAATTTGTTTGTCTCCAAAAAAAGATTAGCCTATATACAAAAACTGACTACGAATTAATTCAGCAATTATGAGTGCAACTTTTACGAGGGAGCATTTTCCAATACGACAGGGGCACAATTAAATGCATAAAAACAGGCTTTTTGGACCTAGACTTTTTTGTTTTTATTAAAGACCTGTATTAAGGTTCAAATCACGCCGGAAAACCTTTTTAATAGTCGATTATAAATTTAGCATTAAAATGAGATCTAAATCCAAATGATTTTATAAATAAAATAATAAGTTTTAAAAAGTAATATTCTAGTTTATTTTAACCCGTGTATTCATAGTATGAAAAACGTCGTTTTTGAGGAATTTGAAATTTATAGCGTTGTTTTCGCAAACACCTAACCAGAATAAATTGTAATTCTACCGATCGGAAAATTGATGACACATGTGAACTCTAACTTAATCACTTCAGGTAGTTATGTAGGGCAGTTTATCATAAAAAACAGTTTATATTATTTTATAAAATGCTTTAAAAGTCTGAATTTCCAACTTAATCTGATCAATCGTAAAGATCACTGTACGAAGCGATACAACTATTGTGTTACAGAGCCTTTTTTTCATTTTATATAGGCCCGGGTCATTTTATTCGTGGGCTTTTTTTTGTATTACAAAATTTAACTTGTAGTAGGTAGTGATGCATTCTAGTTTTACTGTTTTAGTTCTGCTGTCTAAATTTGCTGTAAAAGCTTCAGTAAAAAAGCTCAAAAAAATTATTTTTGTCGGGTGCTAATTCATTTTAATTTGTAAATGTAAAAAACAAAAACAAAAAAATTCCGAATGTATATATAACATGCGTACATAATACGCATTACACTGAATTAATCTTCAGCTGACAAGATTTTTGGCTATAAAAAATCAAAAAAACTAAAAGAATTAAAATATTTTAATTCGATTCAATATTTGTATTTACGCATCATACTTTTAAACCAATATATGTCGACATTCTTTTGCATGTGCTGTACAGATTTACACTTAACTGTAACATAAAAATAGATTGTTAACAAGGGTTCAAAGTTAAACAGCAGCATAACCCCCGTTATAAGTTGTAAAAAAAACAAGGGCCTGATAAATGCAGAGTGCCTTTTCTTTTGTATCCTTTTATAACAAGGGTGTAATATATTACCTGTTATTATAAAAAGGGCAATAAAACAGTTTTATATTACTTAATGATACATAAAAAATAGTCTATATATACGTTTTATGCAAAAAAATTTATATTAAAAGATATAAAATAGATCAGTATACTTTTTGACAACAAAAAAAAATAAAAAGTCATATATATTTTCAGCATAAAACACAATTATGGTATAAAAAAATTACATCGAAAATTTTTATTACTGGAAAAACGATTTTTTTTGCCATAAACAACGTAATAAATACCAATACACTATATTTTTGTTTTCCCATGTAGTTGTACTTTATTAATAGTTTTCATTGCTGAAAACACCCTAGATTGACAAACACTCATATGAAAAAAAAAAGAAATTGTTTAATTTTAGTGCGAATAGTTTAACTTGCATAAAAATACAAGTAAAAACACTTTTTTGTGTGCTTATTATTGTCTATTTTCGTTTATGATTTTTCGTAAACGTAAGATAAAATAGCATACAGCCGATTAAGATGCGAAGTAATCTATTATACTTCAACCTAAAGACAGAGCACTTACAGTAATACTGACGTTTTTGTTGCTACATAATACGATAGAATACGCATTGACTTTTTATTTTACTTAGGTTTAATAAACTCACCCTTGTTTATGCAGGCCGTCAATATCAAAGCTATGTAATAGGGTTTTTATGTAAGTGTATATTACTCTTTAGATAATTTTTTGCAAAAAACTTTGTTTTTATTGATTTGTGAATTACATGTCAAATACTGACCAACTCCTAAAAAATATATTCCTAAAGAACTTATATTAAGCGTTGTAGTAGCATGGTAAAGTCATTCTTGTTTTATTTTGTACATTTGTTGCTTTTTTTAAGCTAATTTACTAACTTTATTTATATTGAATTTTTTCTGATTCGACTCTGTATAAAAACCCTATATTTTGCTTATAAAACATAGGTCTAAAACACGCCAAACCTTAGTTTATCCAGTGTTATGTTTTAACGCTTTTTTATATCTAAAAAGTAAACATAAAAACAAATTGGGTGAAAATTTATACAAACATTATGAGCTACGAAACTTACAGATTGCGCTAAGATACCTTTGCAAAACAAGTGTTTTGTTTTTTGGCTTATTAGTAAAAAGGTAAGGTTTCCTTATAATAGAACCGCAAAACTAAAA
Organism: Agrenia bidenticulata; assembly: GCA_034694785.1. Taxonomy (NCBI): domain Eukaryota; kingdom Metazoa; phylum Arthropoda; class Collembola; order Entomobryomorpha; family Isotomidae; genus Agrenia; species Agrenia bidenticulata. The sequence continues at coordinate 9,152 of JAQFYM010005513.1, forward strand.
ACAACATTCCTTAAAGATAATGCAGAACAATAAAAAACTAACTGACAACAGAATGCACTTTGTTTTAATTTCTGCTTTTTGCAATAAGGTATAACATAGATTTAAATTTTTCCAGTGCCAACTATTTGTACTCAAATACTATTTTATAATTCGCCAATCATACATCAAATCTTAAGAAAACGATATATACTTTGTTTGCACAAGACTGTTAAACTAAAAAAAAAAAATCTTTCATGATTTTTTTTGAACAGTAAGCATTCATTTTTTGTTTGCCTTTTTTGAATATAATTTCGTCTGATGTATAAAATGGTTGATACAGATATAGGGCGTGTTTTTTCTTTTGCATATGCAAAAAGTTTTCGCACATGGAAAAATTTTGTGTATGCAAATTTGCGTAAAGATTTGTCGAACTGTGTCGATGCAGTTCAAAAAATTAGCCCTAAATTTTGCATACGCAAAAAAAAAGCGTTTCTGTATAAAAACATTTTTTCTTGAAGTATTCAATGCGCATGGACGATTTAGCAGTAAATTCAACCTGAATATTTTTCATACGCAAACCAAAAACACGCCCTAATAATGAAAAAATAAATGCGCAAAAGTTCGTTATATAACAACAATCATAAATTGGCGTGTTTTTTTTTTGCATTCAGCTTACTGATATCCAGTATATTACTAATGTTCATATATTATACTAAAAAAATTTTTACGGATCGACCCCCCAGCATACCGAAAAATCACGACGGTATACTGATGTAAAAATTGTGTATAGTGTCTAACATGAAGAATTCGGGTATAGTAAAATATCACAAATACCACTTTAGAAAAGATATTTAAAGTAGTAAATTCTTTCTTTGGGATACTGATAAATTTGGAACACATAAAAGTAAAAAAATTCTCTATACTAGAATCAAGGCTAAGAAAACTTTAGTAAGGGATTACTAGTACTGTCTAGGGACTACTAGGGATTCAAAGGGATTTAAAAATCCCCGCCCAAAAACATATAAATAACAATTTTTGAGTAAAATTTAAGCGCAAACAAAAATCAAAAATGTAAATAATGTAAAATTCAAATTTCTTGTTTATTCTGGTCTTAAGACATTCATATTTGCACTTACTTTTAGGATATAATAAATCGTAAGATTACATAAGATATTGCAAATTTTTAAAAAGTCTCATTATTATGTTTCGGGTTTTTTCAATCTCCTCTTCAAAGAACCCTTATTTTTTGCAAAGATCTTTTCTAGAATCGCAATCCCAATCCTAATCTCTATTGAATATTTACTTTCTTCTTATGGCATATTATTTATACTTGGCAGAATTTAGTCTTATTTTATATTTTTTCGGATCTTTCTTCTATTTCCTTATTAATTCCTTTTAATTTTTCTCCACACCTAGTCATTTTTATAATTCCTCTTGATTTTTCATTGATCATCATGCCGTACATTATGAATATTACAAATATTATCGCATCTTATATACAATTTTTGAGTATAACGTTAATAATTTTTCTTACAATTAAATTCTGTGTTTTTCGTCACAATTAAGGCCTAATTTATGCTGTAGCAGTCACTTCTTGTAGTAAAGCAGTAATGACTAGGGACCGAAAAAATAGTAGATCTATCATTAATTAAAACATCAAGTATGCTTACACAAAACTTTTACACTAATAGTTTTTGATACAGGGTTCTCTTATACGATATGCTTGCGTCTACGTAAATTATAGGAAATCTATTAAAGATAGTCTCTCCTCTTTAAAAATGCCTGAAAACAACGATAACAACACACCATTCCATAATTTATCATTTAAAGCCAAAGATTTTTTTTTGAATTATCAAGATTAAAAATTTGTGTCAGAAACAAGTCTAGAATGTATGTCTTGTGCCAAAGTATTACAATGATACTAGAAAAACGGCATGTAACCTATTACAAAACATTAAGATTCAAATCAGCACAAAAGGAACATTACTGCAACATTGAATTATTCGCCTTCAGAGAAGAAAACATGTAACAATAAATTTACTCGCTGGATGATCAAATCTGATATACTAGCATCAAAGCTGGATTCACACAGATTTTACAGAGTTATTGACTGAAATGACATGAATCACTTTAAAGTCTGAATCCTTTTATAGAGAAGAAAAACCTTTACGAATATCAAACAATGAACAAGAAAAAATTATATTAGCATTAAAAGATACGAAAATACGTATTTGATTTTGCATAAATCCTAAGATTTCAAGAGAAGAAGAATTTTAAATGTATTAATCGGGATATTAAATGATAGCAATGTATCAAAACCGTAGTATATTATAACTTTTGAACTCAAAAACACAACTGCAGCCCTATTTACAGCACAGATATGGATTTCGTTAAGCTTGTATTTTCAAACAACGGATAAGTATACAAAATGTAAAGTATTACTTTCAGATGGACCTGAATACACAAAATCTGTAGAAAAACGATTGCAGCATAAAATTATTACACTTCTGCACGTTACGTGCCTCTGACATGCTTTTCATAACTTTTGTGAACATCTTTAAAAGAAAAATACATTTGCGGATAAATTTGCATCCCAACTTAAATTACTCTTAAAAAAAAATATTCAAAATATTATATACAAAGGACATTGTGGAGTTTTGGTACCAGTTTTCCAATATTTACTAGATAGGGGACATGGATAACATAATTTAAAATATTTGCTATTTTTTTCAAGATAATAGAGAGTGGATTTACATTTTGCAAATAGTAATTCTGCAAACATTGTACAGACTTATAAATGTGTGCAAGATCCAGTGGTTTTGTTAAATAAATAGAAGAATTATAAAACTACGCGTTTAGTGCGGATAAAATTAAAGAACCAAAAGTCGGTAGTATAAGCAGCACGTATCATATCGCGATAAGTGATTCTGTTAGATAAAACATGGTAGATTCGTTTAAACAAATTGATTTTAATCTTGTACTGCATAAAAATCCTGATTTATCGTATTTTCGAGGATGGAACATTTTAACATGTCCAAAGGTTTGGAGATGCCTTAAAAGCACTCCATAAACTACTGCTTGAGTGAAAAAGATTTTCAGCGGTATTAAAAATTTTTCAAAAAAAAAGAGCCTACTTTAAAGTCGAAACTATAAAGACTATGCTTGCAGTACAATTTAAAAAATATACCTAATTTAAAACTGTATTAAAAGAAAACTTTGACGTGCAGCAGATATATAAAGGGTACTTACTTTCTTAACCTTTTTTTGATTCTTGTAGTTTTTTTATAACAATTTATTTTTTTCTACGCTTATATTATAAAATTTTTCTACCATTTTTCCAAGCTACTCATAATACAGCATTTGAGATCATTGTAAAGAAAGTAAAATATTTTATGAATACAATCGTAGTGATTACTGCATTATGAGGATCACATAATCAAGAAGAAGCATTGGCATCATTAGCAACTCATTTTGCTTTATGTCACTAGTTGCTTAGAGCAAAAGAAGGATAGTCCGTGTGTAATCTGACATAATAAAACAAAAGTTATAATATCATTGTAATATACCATTCCTTTATAAAAAACTTTCAATTAATATTTTTATCGAGCCTTATTGTTATTCTCGTATTTATCGTAGAAGTTTTTTGTAAGAGATAACACAACAAAAAAAATAGTATTAGTGTAAAGAAGTTTTTTAATACCTTTGTTATAAAACTTTGAAACATTTAAATGATATGTTTATCTCTTTTGTAAATGTTTAGAACGAATAAATAATTAAAGTTCACATCTAACATCTAACAATATACTAGAAATGCGATAGAATTAATGTTTTTGTTATATATTATTTTTATCAATGCCTTAATACATATTTAACATTATTTTTTTATAGAACAATATAAACACAATCCTTTATACAACTTACTGTGCATATATTTATTAGTTGATTACTCATTACGTCTATTTATTTTGTTACTTTATATTTTCTACCATATAAATTTCCTATATTATCTTCTCATTGTTTTCACTGACTTCCTTCCTTTTT
>JAQFYM010005514.1:0-13171 GCA_034694785.1 Agrenia bidenticulata
AAAAAATATCGCATTTTTCAAAAAAATATATTTTTTTACTAAAAACATAACACCTTACTATATTTTTGCCATATATTCGTTTTTCGCTATGTGTCAATTACTTGCCTTTAGGCGGACTGGGCGCGGATGGCGCGCTGCGCGCAACACAATAAATAAAAAAAACCAATTTATTACATTTTGTGTGATGTAATTTGGACGTAACATTCGGTTTTGTGATTATTGTTTCTCCGTTTTATCTTTATATAACTTGCAATTTATAAAAAAACTATTTTGTCTTATATGTTATGATATATAGCTTTTTACTGTATATTCATAAAAACCGCCTTACTAAAAACACTTTTTTGTATATTTTTTTATAACTTAAACATGAAAAATTTTACCAAAAAAAAACTATGCTGTATATAACTAATAAGAATAATTACAAATTGTTATTTTGTGTAAAATCAATTTATAATTTGACAGTTTTTTCTAGAAAATTCGGCTTAAAAAATGATTACACGACATTAAAAAAAAATTTTGGTTTTTTGGGTATCGTACGGGCCAGGTCAACAAAACTTTTATTTTGAGATTTAAAAACGGGCTGGGCCGGGAATACGCAAATTTCTAATCTGGATTTATATGTTTTTATGTTCCGATTTTTTATCCTCATACAATTAAACAATTTATTATGATTTTGTTGTATCTAAATAAAAATAAAAATGTAAATTAAAACACGAAACGAACAAACCGCATACCAAGATACAATGCGCAATAATATGCTTTGCCTGCCACGTTATTAAAAATCAATGTATATTATATCATGCGCATTGTCATTTTTTTTTTTTTCATGTCTATTCATTAGAGACCTGCACGGTCCGGTTATTGACCGCCAGGACCGGACTGCTTTTACAATTGCATAACTGGCCCGGACTAGACCGGAAGGTTTTTAGGCTGGACCTTACGCATACATTATGACGAAAATTCAATTTTTTTTTAAGAAACTTTTTATCAATTTTTTAATGATCATTATATACTTAGAGTTTTTTACAATAAGCAAAGTCAATGCTTGTGGTCTAACTTACGCAACCTAGCAATTTTACATAAATGTACATGCATATGTTATATTTACCCATAAAGTGTTCTTTTTTTATCGTTTACAACAAATACGATTCACTATTTGTCGAAGTTGGTAATTGAAATAGCTAGAATGCGGTTTAAAATGATAATAATGTAGATATACTATGCAAAAAGTCTAAAGATTTATACTTTGAATATGAATGCTACAAACTTGACATCACATTTAATAATAATAGCACTTTATGATAGATTGAATGTAAAAAATTTTCAATTGTAATATTATACAAGAGCAGTATAATTAAGTCAATGAAGATTCGTCTTTTACCTATATTTATCTGATATAAAAAATCAAAAAAAAATTGTTTCTCGGAAAGATCATACCGAACCGGAATCCATTCCGGTCCATCGCAGTCAATACCCGGACCGTGCAGGTCTCTACTTTTCATCTAAGTTCGTTGATATAAATAAAATTCATTTTATCTTGCGACGGTCTTTTTATTTTTTAAATTATCATTAGTTTAGTGACATTAGCAGCAGATTATGTAGTTTTCATTTACTTTTCTTGTAGCAAAAACGTGATCAAAATTTTAATATTAGTATTTTTTAGATTGAGTTTATTACTTTTACATGAGAATGTCGAACAACTAAAAAAATGATGATATTGCATCAAGAAGGGGTGTAAAACTTTTGCAACTCACGTAACCTCCGGGAGATTTACCGGTAAAGTAGGAAGTTTTCAACGCGTATAAAATTTTAAACGATTTAAAATTCTTTAAAACTAGTTTCATTAAATATTAATATGTAATAGTTAATGATTATGATTATGATTACGATTACGATTATGGTTCTTTGGGTAGAAAATTTATAAAAGGGGGAATATATGCTAGATCGATACGAAGTGTAATTTTAAAACGAGTTATTTACTTTTTTTACTGATTTTCAGACACATTGTCATACTTTAATTCTTTCTTAGTAATAAATACGACAATAATTTATGGCAATCTATTTTTATTATTTATATTATTTACACTTCATTTTTTCTGTTTAATTTTTTTTAGCCAAAGCTTGAGTAGTACCCAAACTTTTTTGTGAGTAAGCAATTGACGGAGTTCCTTATAAATTGTTTTTAAAAATAAAAATTGTAAAAAAAATACATTTAAAAAAAAAGATGATATGAGAAATAAAACAATTTTAACAACACAATGCCTCTTATAAGAATTTTAAGTACCCAGTAAACTTGCAATATTTTCCCTGTTTTTCAAAATAGACTGGTTTTATAATTCTAGTTTTCAATATGTATTAGTGTAATCATAACAAGATTACAAGACTCACAAAACCATTTTGGTGCCTTTATTTAATTTATTAAAAAAGGTTAACTTTTCTAATGTACCTTTTAATACATTCAACCTTGCTTCATTTCTAATAAAGCTGGCACAATATGATTTATATTTTGTGTTGTTTCCTAATACCGGTTCTGCTTCTTTATCTTTACCGTAGTGTTGTCTTTTTCCGTCGAGAAAAGATATAATATTTATAAAAAAGAAACTGTAAATATAATACGTAAAGAAATGCTTTTTTTCTACTGTACGAAATATAAATTGGAAAAGAAATGATGTCTTTACAAAAAATAAATTCTTACAAAACAGTTGCTATTAAAATAATTCCGATTCAACGGTTTCTTTGACACGAAAAAAAAACAGAAAATAAATATTTTCTTGTAAATTCTTTATCGCCCTTAGTTTTATTGTATGGCAACTAAAAGATACAAATGAAGTGATACAAAAAAAATAATTTTTTACTGATTGAATCGATGATTCTTTTTGATGTAATAAATTTATTAATTTCTTAAGCCAGGGATCAACAATTGTGCACCAAAGTCGCATTTCTTATTTTTTGGAACGTCGTTAATAGGATGATGCTTCAAATACAAGATTTGTGCAAGCCGATCGGAGATGAATCTACATACGTAACACTAATTAAACAAACCTTTATAACAGTACGAATGCGTAAAGCAAACCAACTTTGTACAAAATAAAAAACTGTTTTTATATTATGGATTTTATTTTGTAAATATATATAAAAAACACCAGTCAGAAAGCATTATATATTTTATAAGTTTGTTCTAACACATCTTTGTGTAATTAAAAATTTCAAAGTTCTTTGAATTTGCAGATAAGTCCCCGGTTCTGACCTATTCAAAGATTTTTTTGGTATAAGGGTCGGTTCATTATAGCCCGATATTTCAAACAACTCACTTGAAATTTTAATAAAATGTATTTATGACTAGATTTGAACCGGAATTCCCGAAAACCAGTACCTTTAGGACAAAAAATGGCCTTTTTCAGAGTAAATTGACACGCAACTTAAAGCTTCGAGTAGATAAAACTAGAGTCCTACATCTTCCCGGTCCAGCCCGCTATTTTTTTCTAAAAAAAAACTGTACACCCGGCCCGGGTCGGATGGTACCCGGATTTACCCGCACTGATTTTTATACGTAAAAAATGTCATATAATAACGTTTTCCCTGATTGCAACTATATTAGGAATCACAACTACGTAACATAAAAACACATGATATTTCTGTAAGGTAAAATCAGTGTAAAACTGACTATTATAACATATAATATGTCGTAAAAAAGTGTTTTTTATTTTTGGGAATAAAATACATTTGAAAGCTATTTGAGAAAAAAATGCTTTCATTTTGCTTGTGCAAAAGCGTAAAAATATGCATATTTATTTTTTTACCCGCTTGGGATCAGATAATTTTATACCGCTCGAAACTTCAACCCACGGACCGGGTATTTGTTGGGCTTATGCTGGTCTCTAACTAAAAAACACCCAAAACGCGATTTTGAATAAATAAAGAGTTATAAAAAAATATATTATTTAGTTACCAAGCAATACATTACTAAGTATTTGTTTATTATCTAACGTTTATTTCCAAAGCTGGTCTTAATAAGGTTGAAATTGTGCTCTATTTTTATTTTTTTCTTATTCATCATATTTGTAACATTCTTAAAATAAAGAGTCTTTTCTATTTGCGACATTGATTCATAAAGATTCTTGGTAAAAATATAATTATTATACACCAGGCTCGTTGCCAGTTTAGTTTTTATTTTAAACCTTTTTAATGTTGATTATATGTTTCTTTTGTAAACTGCATCATTTAATTCTTTTATTGTTAAGGGTTTCAAATAAAAGACATTATGATGAGTCCTTTCAAAAGCCTTTGTGTCATAAATATGCAGATTAGGTTAAAAAATTATTGACACAAATGCTTTTAGAGGCGCCAATCAGTAGTCAATATATCTCTGGATATTAGAAACTATTTTTACTTTAAAAAAGTTTTGTACATGGCAAACTTTCTTGAATAACATACTTTTGCCGCCAAAAAAAAACATAGAACTAAAAAGAACTAAATATTTTTGCACTTTAAAAAATTTTATCAAAATATATTTAAACCTCGCCTTAAATGCATTTTTTTTATATTTTATATTTTTCGTACTAACAAGATGAGTACAATTTGGAAATTTTCTTTAGACTGAACTTTATGAAAAAATGTAACACTTCTGTTGTAAAGGCGCTTTGTTTTATATACATGTAGAACTACAATATTCATAAAAAAAATTAAAAAATATGTTTGCAAGTAATAAAATACAATTTTTGACATATATACTTTTTGTATACCCAGAAAAACAAAAAGTGTTATAGTTTAACTAAGTGGCGTGCCAAGACGGGTAATGAATCGGGGGTCCCCCCGTTGTAAACAAATTTATAACGCCTGATTATAAGGGGGGAGGGGTCTTTTTTCTGCAGAGATTTTTTAGATTTAAACGTTTAAATAAAAAAATTTTTATACCAATTTTTGTAAAAAAATAATGTTTAAAACATCTTTAATTATGTTTTCACGCCATTTTTATTCAAAAACACTGACTACCTCCCGGTATAAAAAATCCTGGGCACACCACTGGTTTAACTGATATATGAAAGCTAACTTATCAATATAAACAACCTAAATCAGTTAGAAAAACAAAATATTAATAAATCCGGCATAATATATAAAAACTAAGCGCAATGACTACTTCACCAGATTTAAAAATAAAAAACGATAATATCTTTTTATCATCTACTATTATAGTTTTTGTCGTTATAGATCGCTCAATAAAGAAATCGGATATAAAACAGGTTCCAACATTTTTTTTATTGTAAATATAGGTATAGCATTTTTCTAAACTTACGATTTTGTTCTAAATAACATTTTACTAGCTTTAAAAATCCATATAAGTTTAGATTCCAGCAATTAAAATTATATAGAATTTACTTTGAAACCTTAAACGTCAATAGAAAGCGTTTTTTGCTTTTTTTTCATAGAGTTATTTTTTCAGAAATGTTTGGATTTTTTTATATTAGCGTTCATATCAGCTTTAGGTATTTTTTCATCTTTGTGTTAACCTGTGCTTCCTTAAAAAACACTCAAGACTACAAAAAAACCCCAATTAAAACTTTTACAACCAAATTAAACGAACTCAATCCAAAACATGTCAAAAATCTACAAAAATACAAATCTTGAGAATTTTTTTTATACATAACAAAAGACATAACTTTAAAAAAAATATTACTGGTATATAAAATGACAGCGCTTCCCATAAACATTTTACCTGTACAACCTCAAATAACTTAATAAACCTTATTTAAAACTGCTGATATACAAAGCATCCATAGTAATATTTTTCTCGAAGCTTTAAGATCCATAGACTTTAACCGTCGGATTTCTTACAATGCGGATTACAGTCAGCAAAAATACCATTATCCATAATTAGTTCGTTGTCGGTTTCAATAGGAGTTTTTATTATAAAGTGCATCCATTTTTTTACAATTATAAAACTCTTGTATTTTACTATAAAATATATAATTATAAATAGAAATAAACAATTTACAATATAAAATATACAATATTACACACGTGTAACATTTTCACAGTAAAAACACCTTACAACAACAACGGTTTAACTAAAGTTGTATGTATATTGTATAAAAGGATACTATTTTTTAATTTTCGTAGTAAAAAGAACTAGCTTATAACCTAAAATAGATTTATGTTGTTAATAAGACATGTTAGCTGCGCTTTTTGATGTTTATATCTCTAAAAGCTTAGGCCGTGTCTTTTTTCTAAAAGAACCCGATTCCACAAGAAACCGTTTTATTAAATATCATTTTTTCCAATAAGCTTGAAATCGGGTTCTTGTAAAGAAACATGTCAAGACTAGTTTCTCTTAAGAAACCGTTTTTTAGGCCTATAAGAAGAAATAGTTTCTTTAAAAAGAACGGATTCTCTAAGAATCGGGTTCTGGTTTCTATTTCAGGCACGCCCTTAAGCCCGTTTGTACTCTAGGTATCAATAACATAAAACACGTTTTTTTTTACAATTTTACAACAAATTAATATGTGAAAAATAAATATCGGTGCCAATCAAAATAATAACTTCGTTCCCTGGTACTTACATATCTTTTTAATCTAAAACCAACTTCTTCAGACGTGTGCACTGTGTAAAATGAGAAAGATACATTCTTGAATCCTGTTCATCAAGCCTTATAACTAAAATCTATGGCAACATATTGCATAACGTTAACTTTACAAAATATACCAGCGTTATTACTTGAAATTGGTATTTACTAGTATTGAGTCTTTATGCTTTAAGATTTATTTTGGTGAATTTCTGCGCTTTTAAAATTCTGTGGGTTTTCCTGCTCTTATCAATGTTTACAGTTTATTGGGGGTATAAATTCATAACTGACATATGTCTATTGCCATAATAACTTTTTAGATTGATCGAAAATCTTTTAACATTTGGAATAATTTAAAACACTAGAAAATTTAAATTCGTTGATAATTTTGTTTTTTATATTTTTTAACCTAAAGTTTTTAACCTTTTTTTATGACTTTATTTTTTCATTATGCTCCAATTGTACATCAATTAATTTCTTGCATCAGTGATCTCCAAATACATAATTAAAAATACTAAAATTAAAGGATTGCAAGACAAAACTAGATAAAAAAATCATTTTTTTTTATCTTATCTGTACATACTCATCATGTAACATTTATCTTTATCAAAAATATATTTATCGATGTTTATGTTCCTTAAATGATCTTTTTGATCATTGATTTATCTATTATTGTAATTTTTGATTTTTTTTAATCAATTTTTGATTGGTTTTATTTGGAAAAAAATAAATATAAATCGGTTTCTTATTGATTAAATATGCAATTTCTCGATGATTTTATTACAAAAACGCAAATTAAGATACATGATTACAGCAAATATTTAATAATACGTATTATCCACTTCCATTTTTATTATATGTATAGGAAAACTAATTTTAATAATTTTTCAAGGTGATGTTAGACAATGATAACCAAATCAGAAATTAATTACATTTTCGGGTTATTTCTACAAATGGATTATATTATCAATGATAACATAACATTTTCCCGATTTATAACATGAAATATCTATATAAACAGTGTAAATTTCATTTCTAAGAATTATGAGTAAACTAGATATTTTATGTTCAGCTGCGCTTCTAGGGTCCTATTGTCTTGGATCCGGTATTTTATATATGCCACTTGCTGTTTTTGATGCGGGTATTCTTGGATTTTTAATTATAATAATGTCGATAATATGCCTGTCATCATCAACTCTTTGCCAGATTGCATATTGTATCATAAGAAATATAAAGGACGCATTTAATAAAAAGAAATTCTGCGAGTTAGAAATGGTCTTGTCAGAGATCCCGTGTGTCACTATGACTTATTCCGATGCAGAAAAGGCTCGACCGATTATTGATTTAAGCAAAGATGAGATTAAGGAGTTGTTAAAAAATGAAAAACAATTTCCGGATGGCAGTTGGGATTATGAGAAATTTTTTTCTATAGCATGGAATATTTTACTTTTAGTTGGGGGTTTAGGATCTTGTGTTGCATATGTTATAGCGGAGGGGGCTTGGATCAGCAAATTATTAGGATTAAAGGAAAAATGGTGGTTTAGACTACTTTTCTGGGTGCCTATGACCGCATTGTCGCTTCCCAAATCATTGGACGCAATAAACCCTGTTTCATATATTTGTATATGCGCCATTCTAGGTATAACAGCAATGATGGTGTATTATGCATCTTTTACAATAGGAGTTGATATATCTTCTTTGGAAATTGATAAAGGTTCTTTCGGTATTGGAAGTGTGCCGTTATTTGGGGACAACATTCAGGGTTCAATTACAAAGCTAATATTTGCATTGGGGTGCCACCAGAAAATGACGAGTTTTTATGCTGGGATGAAGGACAAAAGTATGAAATCAGTTCTTATAGTGTCTTTTTTCGGACTTTTAGGCGTTAGCGTGGTATATACTATATTTGGTATTGCTGGTGTAATGATTGTCGGGAGAGGTATAAAGAACGATATTTTTAGTGAACTGATAAAAGGAGATTTGCCGTTTCGAAAATTAGTAGTAAAATATAACCTCTTGCGATATATGATGTGTATTAAATTTGGGATGGCTGCATTTATGATGATGTTGATTTACTCGTTTGCCGGTCAAATGATTCCAGTAAGAGATGCAGTATCTAAAATCATAATAGGAACAAAAACATTTAAAGGTTATGTGGGTGATAAAAAACAAGAAAAAAGAATAAGGATATTACAACTCTTATCCTATGCACGTTTGCTCTCGGGTTAACATATATTCCAGGAAGCAGCTTTGAATTAGTTATTGATCTTCTAGGGGCCACAGCAACAAGTTCGCTCTCATACACTATCCCATCTATAATCTTTTGTCTATGTGTGGGAAGAATTACTAAGACAACTACAGCAAGTGGATTATTAACGCTAAGTGGATGTTTTTTGAGCATATTTTTAGTATGGAATATTATAAGCGGAAAAATGATATCAATGTCGACATAGACAACATGAAGCTAATAAATTAGCCATGAAAAATTATAGTTCGTAAACAAATAGAAATACTTGCTCCATATTTTTACATTTTATTATAATCTGCAGATGTATCGATGAAATGGGTCAAACTCCATATATTTAGTCTCAGACATGTTAATTATTGGAGATTTTTTTAAATGTTTTAAATATATCTCTGGATGGTTTATATGCCATGTTTAAACAAAAAATTAGCTAATCAAAAAAATAAAATAAACCCGTAAAATTAATCGTGAACGGATTCGATAGGGTCGTAAAAGATTTTATAAACCAAATTATTCCGGAATTATTCCCGGTATGATGGGAAATAATCATTCACCTGGGCTTTTACGAGTTCTTTAATATCCTAAATAATTTATTTGTTTGATGTATTCTGATAGTATTTTTTGTAGCATATACAGTTTTTATTGCTTCATTTTTACCTTTTTCATTTGGGTACCCCTCTAGGCTAAGGGAAAACACAATAAAAAAATAATGCAAATACATACAATAACATGATACAAAATCAAAAATATAATGTACCTTAACAGGGCTTTACAAAAAATAATTCCATATACCATATATGGCCATACAATATATGGCAATAATGAAGGAAAGATTTTTACCATATTTTACCATATAATAATATCAGGGAAATCTGAAAAATGTTGAATTTTAGGCAAAAGAAAAGCAGAAAAAATTTTAAATTATACAAAAATATAAAAACTATGAAAAAAATTTTTATATTTTCAATATTTTTGCCAAAATATTTATTTACACAGTAATATATATATGGCTTGAGAAATTCATCGGAAAACATAGTAAAATATTAGAAGTGTCAGAAATGTATGGTAAATATATAAAAATTACCAGAACTACAATATACCAAAATTTCAATGCAAAATACATTTATCAAGCCCTAAAAGTGTTTTTTTATACTCCAGTAACCCTTGTAGAAATACACCTTCGGACTTTATGTTTTTTTAGGCCCTGGGCTTATTATTAAAACTCAGAAACTTAGTTATAAAATAAGAAAGTCTTGAAAGTCACATTTATGGTGTTTCATACCTTATTGTGCCTTTTTTGCATTCTTGGTCGATTATTTACGATTATGTAAATTTCTATTGTTTTTTCCCAAGCCCTTAATAAATATTTTCACGAAAAAATTGTATTTTCCACAAATTTCATTTTTTAGCAAAGGATACATTAAGGTTTAAAAGTATAAATTTTTGACTTTTGGGCTGAGAAATATGGTAATACAACTATTGCCATTATTGCAATAATAGTGGGGAGTTACAAATTCTGCTCCCATAATATTGCCATACCATATTGCGAAGCCCTGTACCTTCAGCTAAATCTTTTATTTGCCTTTGCTTATGGAAAAAAAATCCAAATTAAATAATAGTAAAAAGAATGATATTAAAGTTGACTTAAATAGATATAATTATACTTGTTTTAGTTTAGTTTTAGTTTTCAAAATATTGTAAGAACTCTTTAATTATAATAGTTATTTATTTCAACATTCATTTTATTTCTAGAAATTTTTTTTTAGTCGTTAAGCTAAAAGATACATCAAGTTTGGTCTTTACTTACTTTTTTGGTATTTTTTTTTCGTATTAACTTATAAATTTGTAATTATTTTCACTATTTTGTTAGCCCTTAGCCTAAACGATACCCAAACGTTAAATGGGTACATAAACTTAGGAATAACGGACATTTTTTAAATGGTAATTTATATCTAAAATATATAAACACATTTATGTTGCACTGAAACGAGAATTTATTCAATAAAATTATAGGTGATATTATATTCTTATAGGATGTTCTATTTATATGTCAACTTTTCGAAAACACTACTTGCTATTTCTTTTTTATTTCTTAAAAAACATCTCGGGAATATTATTACTTCCTCTTTACAATCTCGTGGGTTCCAGATGTAAAAAACAGATGGAAATGATTTATTTTGCTGCATTTTTGCTTGATCCTAGCTATTTAGGAGAACTGCAGCCACCTGCTAACCAGGCACGTAGATAGGAAGAAGCTCGTACTTTAGTTTTCCCTTTTTTTGCCTTTTTTTTGTAAATCATATGATTATAAATGATTTTAAAAATATATATTTGTTTTGTTTGTTCCAATAGAACCTCTATGCTAGGCGAAATAAGTCTTACTGTTTTTATTTGGTTTTTTTGTAAAACTTTTTGGTTTTTTGCGAAAAAAATAGGTTTGGGGGCTCCTCTTTTTTTGAGTTTTGATTTCTGGCTACGTGCCTGCTGCCAACAAAAAAAAAGCCATTCAATACAAAACAGATACAAAAAAAAGATGTTATACATGGATACCATTTAATAATAAATAAAGTGGAACCAAAAATGCAGTAAAAATCTGCAAAAATCTGCGGTTATCTACATTTTTCTGCGAAAAAAACTGCATTTTTTAGCGTTTTATAACATATTGAAAAAAACTCTGTTTTTGTACAAATAGTATATTGAAAGCGGCAAATATATGTGCAAAATATAATTTAATTATATTTGGTATTTAATAAACACTGCAACAAAATTTTCAATATACTAAAAAAAATACATTGCCATATAAAACTGCGTTTAAAATGCAGTTTACTGATGTTTTCTTATTTTTGTCTGCTTTTCGCGCAAAAACGGCATTTGATGCCCCTCTTAATATCTCAGCGGCATATAATTCAAAAAAGTTAAATAAAATATAAAAACGAATTTAAAAATAAATATAATTTCGTGTTACAATCTAGGTATGCAGTGTTGGAGTTAAACACTCCAAATGTCAAAAAAATCAATATAATATTTTGATATTTGAAATGAACTCATTTGATTTAATTAAGATTAATTAATTGCAATCAATTATTTATCTATATAATATTTGAATTTTAAATAAAGGAGAACACTTTTAATATCTTAAATTATAGTCCCGCTCATTATCCAACACAAGCAAAAATATGCTTGACGATGAAGTTTTCAATTTATTCGACCAACACAAAAATCCCAATAAAACTTGGGTAGTGCCTCAGCCGAATTTGAAACAAATGAGGGCATAGATTTTATAGTGATGTTAAGATGTGATTCTCCGTGGGGGCAACTTACGTAAAATAAGCTGCATTACCCAGACTAGATGGACTTAGTCGTGGGTGGCGACAGACCAGCAGAACTGGCGGCCAGGTTGAAAAACACCTCTGACCAGGCAGTGGCCTGGCATGTGTATAATCTGATATAAGAATAAGAAATGTAATAACTTTAGCCTAGCGAGAGGCCTGGCGAGTTATTTGATACTGAGAAAAGTGAAAACATTAGCCGAGGGTGAGGCCTGGCGTGTATTTGAATAAAAAGGATAAAGCAGAAAAAAAATAAAAAGATAAATAAAAATGAAAAAAGGAAATAGAGTAAAACTTGAAGAAGTCTGGCAAGTGACAAGAAAAAGAATATAAAATGAAAAATATAAAAATGAAGAAAAATAATATAAAAATGAGAAGAAGAAAAAAGAAGAAGATATACAGGGAATTATAATGTTGATGAATACATAGTTAAAGATATTAGCATAAGAATAAGGAAGAGATATTACATCGAATGAATATGAGAAAACCATAATACAGTGAATTTACATATAAAGTTGATAATGATGATGAAACAGGGATGATAAAAAGATAATATGCATCCTGACATAAAATTAAATAGGAGAATAAAAAATTAGAAGAATTAAAGAAGAGATAAAAAGAATAGAAGCATCTTTAATGAGAAAGCACTTGCATACAATAAAAATATTTCATGAACTAATACGAAAAAAAAGATGTAAAAAGTAATCAGAAAAATTAAGTATGAATTTAACAAAACGATAGAAGGAGGAGATCATCAACTGGAAAAACAAGAAACGAAAGTTAAAAGCGGATGTTTCTAATGAAGATTAAAATGAAGTTATTAAGGAAGTAATAAAGATAGATATAAAAAATAAATAAAGATAGATGTAAAAGAGAATATAAAGAAAAAGAAAAAGAGATATGAAAGAACATATTAGGGTCGATGTCATGATAAAAAATAAAAAAGAATCAAGCTTGAATAATAATGAAATAAAGACACCAAATAAGAAGATGAAAAAAGAAAAAGAAAAGAAAAAAGTAGAGAGTGAAGAAAAAAAT
>JAQFYM010005515.1:0-13170 GCA_034694785.1 Agrenia bidenticulata
ATATTTATTTATTATACAAATAAAATATTAAAGTAGATATGAATGATATTAAATTTATTTTTAGTAATGCGATAAGATTTTTACATGACTTAGGTGTGAATAAAAACATAAAAAACAAAAGTATAAACGGTATAAAAAATATTTTTATTACTGTTCATCATTATAAATTTTGCACGGAAATCTTAAAACCCTCTAGAGCTGTATATTCGAAAAATCAATTCGACACAGAATTAGTATGTTATAATTTTATTAAGGGTTTTTTAATAATACTTCTATATGTGTAGAAATACACCAGAAACCCCCTTCGTGTTTCGAGTGTACGTATACATACATCTATTTTATGATAAAAAAACAAAAAAAAAACGGAAAAATGACTATTTATCGTTGAAAATAAAAGGAAAAGGTGTATTTTCATATGCATACATACAAAAAAAAAGTTGCATATCGATGCAATTTCAATAATACGAGCAAAAGATAAAGCTTATTATTTGCAAAATTGAAAATAATACAGTTTTCTATACTGTATTTCTTTTTCTCACATAAGTGTAATACAATCTTCGCTGGTTTTTTTAGTCTCAATTGGTTGTTTGCTTTTTTTTGTTTGTTTTATTGTAAAAAAGGGGCTATAAATGCATTTATTACGAAAACTATGGGTTTTAAGTGACTTTTGTGCCAAACCATCGGTATTATTCCTTTTTACACTTTTTAAACCATAGTATCACATCAAAAATATATAATTATCTAAAATGAAAAAAGTAAAACTAAAATTGGTAAAATAATAATTTTTTTATCCAAGCATTTGAACAATTAAAAATTTGCTAATTAGGATTTAATTAAAAAAAAACTAATTAATGTAAAATAGATGTTTGCATATCTTCATTTTAGATACATTTCATGTCATTATCTTGTCTATCTTTACAAAAGTGTACTTTTATAAAAATGTTTCTATTATTTAAATGCAAAAGATTTTTCCTTGTGTAGTAATATAACACTCTTAAAAATCTTTTAAGTTCCTGAAAAAAATAAAACAAAAGTTCTGTAATTTTATACAACATACTAAACCTTGTCTACTTGTTACTTACTCTTACATAGCTTGGTCATCCGTTGTTACCACCACCAGTAGCGGACTAAAGGGAAGGGATGCAAAAGACGCATTGACCCTATTTGGCCTCTGATAAGAGGCCCTTTTTCGGTTCTATTTTGGCACTAAAAAAATTATCATACTTTAAAATAAATATTTTTTTATAAATGAAAAATTTTTATAAATATAAAATTTTTATAAAATTTTTATAACTCTAATGTTTTTTGTATAAACACATAGTATGTCATTTTTTTACTTTTTTTTTCTATTATTGCCCCCTTGAAAATAATAGTCTTAGTCCGCCCCTGACCAACACGTATAGCGAAAATAAAAAGTTAAATTAACTATTATTTCTAAAGGCATGCTTTTAAATAGAGTGCAATATCATATTAGCGTTTACTACGGGTTGTATTTTGTAATCTTTATAAATAATTGTCTCAAAAGGATTACCGAATTATTAAACATAATATAAACGGATTGAATAAAATACTAAACCTAATATTTTATATTTTAATAGAAGGAAAGGGCACCGATAATTTGTTTTTTGTATATGCATATTGTCTATAAAAATTATTTTATATTTTTTTTTTTTTGTATTAAATTTTTTGATTTTATCGATTTTCTCGGAATTTGTATCATTCAATCAAAAAGTCATTTAATAATAGATAAGAGGTATTTTTAACTCGTCTATTATTTATTTTTACAAAAAAAAAACGAAAAAATAATTAGAGGTTGGCCGGATTCTTACCATATCATAATTTGTGTTTAGAAGAAACCTGTGATATAGAAGCTAGTTGAAAAACGTTTGTAAGATAGGAAAATATTGTCGCATCCTAGCGGATGCAGTAAAAAAAACGGTATATAGCTAGGTAAGGTTTCCATTGTATAAAAAACCTTATTTTGTTTCAAAAACGCTAATGTAAGGTACATGATGCAAATCTATTCAACGCAAGTCTCATAAGAAAAGTTAACAATAAATATAATTTTTATTATAATTGTATTTATTGTTACAACTTGAATACATAGACTTTTTATTAATGTGGTTTTTAGGTACTTCAAAACAACCGATCTTTCTTATGTAAGAAAGTCTTTAGATAAAAATTAGTTACTTAAAAAAAGAAGCATAAAATCTTTTATCATATAATTATAAATAGTTTGCATATAAAAAAAAGAAAATTTTATATGCCTCGGTGGGCTCCGAACCCAACCATAAAAGAACTTCAAACGAATATATAGGAGTATTTTCGCTACAGGGTAGTTATATATTTATAAATTTCGTATTGTTTTAAGAATATATAGTTAAGACCTTCAAAAGCGAACGAGGCACGATGGCGATAATATATACCCTCGACACCGGTAAGCTATTTAGTCATTCCAAGTTTACAACTAAAAATATAAATAATTTTAATGCAAAGGGGAATTCATAGCGTATATAAAAAACTATTTTTCGAAATTTGTATCAAAATCACTGTAATGGAGTCTTGTGTTTCCTTTGTACAATCAAATCAGATTTTGCCACCAGTGCAAGAATTAAAAGATTATGGTTGTTAACGCCCAAGAAACATCGCTAATAACGACAGATCAAATACAATTTTGTTATGACATTTGTTTATTACAGCGTGCACCTGGTAAGAAAATGTAATATTTTACAGATCGTAAAGATGTCAAAAACTGGTTTATACCGTAGAAAATTATGTTTTGTAAATATATATTATGTTACGTCATGTAAATAGTATACGCGCTCTTAGAAAATTATTTGCGGATGACAAGTTATTTCTCGGAAATCAAAAAAACATCAAACTATAAAAACAAGTAAAAGTATATTTTTTTTATAGTTTATTTTAAATATTGTTTTTTTCATATTTCAGGTTTGATTAATCGCCCCCTTACGGGCCTGTGGCTTTTTACGAGAAACAAACATAAATGTGAATTTATTTACTTGTTACTTCTTATATACCTTTTAATCAAAGACTCAAACATCGTATCATATCTCGCATCTCATCAATGAGCATGCGAAAAGTTTACTATAATTGGTGCAAGATGACTTGAACCTGTAGTTTTTTAATCACTACTAATACTTCTACTTGAAAGCTTTAAAATAAAAACGGGGTTATATTTTTTGTACAATTCATCAATTTTTATTCCAAAATATATTTGTCCGATCTTTGTGCGCGACAATGCACGAGGCGGCTATAATACCCCCGTTACCCCCTGCCGTCGTTTAGCTATTATGTCATTTCAAAAAAAAAATGCGTAAGAATAATGGGTTGCATGATTATTGATAAACAGATAAATTATCTCATGGGTATACGTCATCTATATTGCAAGAATAAGGGGACTTTTAATAGTTCTTTTTTTTCAAGAAAACTAATACCATTTTCATAGTAACACCAAAAAAGGGGCAAAACTAGTATTCATTTATTACTTTATGATAATATCCGATTACAGCAAAGTGAAGTGTTTTAGTTGTGGTAGTGAAATTAGCAGTCAATTAGAAAAATAAAAGTGTAGAAAATGTAGCGTAAAAATGGTGGAAAAAGAATTTTTTTGCTTAAGATTGATCATGCCTAAAAATAATTATGACTTTTTTTCACAAAACGTTGATGTAAATATATTTACTAAAATCAAAAAAGTAAATACCAATCATAAATCCAGATCTTTATTTATTTATTTTTTTTAAAAACAATTTTAGTAAAAAAAGTAATTTTTTTATCTGAAACTCGCAGCGATTCTTCTTATTAGTATAAAATGTTGAATTTTACAAAATATAGTGAAAATGGGGATAACTGTGCTTTGATAATATGTCTTCTTTGAAAAGAAATATCGTTATGCAATAGCGTAAGAAGAGGGGAGGGTGTGAGGGACAGACACTCTTTCCATAACTGTTTTTTGCCCCAATTAAAGAGGTGTCTAGTTTAGAAGTAAACATTTTGCGCATGATCCCGCTTATTGGATTTTTTTCTTTAAACATAAAAAGAATTTTTTTTTATGTATATACGTGTTACGAGTTCATCTACTAGCACTCATTCTTTAATTTACCAAACTCATGCCAAAACCTGCTTAAGCATCTGCCGATATGGGTAAAACGCCATATTCTACGTTTTTTGCAAAACTTTTCTGTGCGCTGCTATGAAGTTTTTTTTTGTAGAAACTTGTTTCAATGTATTTAGCTATATGAACTACATATCTCAAAAAACTGATTTGTAAAAAAAAGAGCGTTATAAAATGACCTCAACTAATAAAAACAAAGTTCGGTTGCGAATTTTTTTGCAGATAAAATATACGCATTGCATAATTCCGTTCGCTTATAAACGCAATTTCTTTTGTTTAGTAGTAATTAAAAACAGATCAGATTGAAAAATCTAGGATTGTTCACGGCTGCTTTATTTGCAGTTTGAAATATTATTTTTGTGATACTTTCGATTAAATTTTACTTTTTTTTTGCAAGTACAATACTTACAGAAACATAGAGAACAGAAAAAAACAGCGTTACACGTTTTCATACATTTTTGCGTAAAACTAGCGACATATACGTTTAATTTTCTTATCTCTAGCAACAAAAGCACAAATAAAAAAAAGTTTTTTGTTGCTTGTTGTTTGGTTTAGGATGTAATATAGAAATACATTTTTTACATTTAGATTCAAAAGAAGCAAAGATGTTGCAATAAAACAGAAAAGGCTTAACATTTCCTCTTTTAATGTTTTTATCAATAACCAAAACGTATTTTGATTTCATAGGTTGCAAAAGCCCATAATAATCCAAAACCATAAGATTATTTACAAAAAAAACAATGCAGAAAAAAAAATCCTAATTAAATTGCAAAAAAAAAAAAGTAAATGATAACAATATATAATTTGAATTTTTTTTAACGTTGTTTTACAATATTTCATTTCATTATGTAATGTGACTTTGCAAGACAGTTATAAAACGTCCTAAAAATAAAAGAATTTCCCTTTTACAGGATTTTCAGTTTATAACCGTTTAAAAAAGTATAAAATATTTTAAGTAGTAAACGGTTAAACTAAAGATGTAACGGCAATATTCATATATAAATAATATATAGTTTTTTTGTATACATAATGCACTTATTGACTTATTATTGAGTCAACAGAGATTATATGCAACAAAACAAAAATACATATTTTTTAGGCTGCAAAAAGTAAACAGACTGTCAAAACAAATATTTAAACCATAAAAAATATTTTTTTTTGAACAACGCAAAAAAATCGACAGTTCCCATTTTATCATTAATTGCGTGCGAAGAAGGCAGCTAAACGTGGTTTTTTTGTATGTTTAAACACTAGGCTTACGGTTTTTTTGTGTTTTCTGGATATTGTATTATCTTACAGCAACAAAAGTTTTTTTTACGTAAACGGTATGTAGTAAAGGGTTTTTTATATCGTTATAGTTCTCAGTATTCTTTATGCGTGCCAATCATTAGAATATAGTTGTAGTTCCTTTATATTTATAAAAAACACTTTTCCCTTATCAACAAAGCATTCAAAATCTCCAAATATATGCAAATAACCTATTATATTCTTTATACTTTAAGTGTATTTTTTCTTGGTTTAGGCTATAACTTTTTCTTTACTAGGGCACAGAAATATTTTTTTGTCTTATAGTTTCCTCTTCAAAAACTAAATTTTTAAAAGGTGTTTTTATTATTGTATTTTATTCAGAAATGTTTTATTTTTGGCTGAATTTTTAATTTTTCAAATTATTAGGCTACATCCTACTTTTCAATTATACGTAAAAAACTCACACTTAATTCTATAATATTTTTAAATAGTGAAATGAAGAGTAGTCCCACCTAACACGCGGTTGCTCTGCTTTACTATTTTATATGCTACCCCTGGTTTGTTGCGGCTCAGGATTTTTTTCAGCCCAGGGCTAGTATGTTTTGTAGAAAAAAAAAGTAAAAACCCGATATATGGCGTAAAAAATCTTTATGTTTTTTTTGTAAATCTTCGTTTTTTTAATTCTTAATTTTAGAAATTTTCTTCAATAAAATCTCTGCGCAAAAAGACCCCCCCCCCCTTATTATATGCGAAACTTTTTTTACTGACGTTAAGACGGACCCTCCTAGATACTCCACTGCTTCTGTGCGCCTGAACTTGTGCCTTTTTAGATAAGCAATAAAAGTTTTTTATGTAAAAGGTAAAAATTTTTAGGAAATGTCTTTTATTTCTTATTTAAGTTTAAGTTTACGTTTCGCCGGCATTTATGTATTTTTTCAAGATTTTTTTTTATTAACTTTTTTAAATTTTCTATATTAATAAATAAATATACCCCGGTGGCGTGCTCTGGAATTTTTGTACCGGGAGGTGGTCAGGTTTTTGAATAAAAAATTGGGTTTAAAAACATAATTTATGGATGTTTTAAACTTTTTTTTTTGTTTATGTTTTACAAAAATTGATATTTTAGATTTTTACTTTAGATTCTAAGATCAAAAAAATCGTTGCACAAAAAAGACCCACGTCTTAAATTCAGGCGTACTAAATTTTCCGATGAAGGGGCGATGGACCCCCATCCCTACCCAACCGATGATCTTACAATGTACTCATGTACCCC
The DNA here is from genome assembly GCA_034694785.1 of Agrenia bidenticulata. Lineage (NCBI taxonomy): Eukaryota > Metazoa > Arthropoda > Collembola > Entomobryomorpha > Isotomidae > Agrenia > Agrenia bidenticulata. The sequence goes on from JAQFYM010005515.1 coordinate 6,654, forward strand.
CTTTGGAATATGAAATCATTGATAGACAGAGGGGTTTTCGAATTTTGATAAGCGAAGGATACATCTATAAAAAAGATGCAAAAGGCGAAAGGGGACAAAGATGGCGTTGTCGGGTTCCGCAATACATGGGTTCTTTAGTAGTCAAACGTCTAAATTTACATTCTCAGATAAACATAATCATGATGCAGATCCGACTAAAGTGAAGAGAAACCTGAGTTTACAACCTGAAAAAAGCAAAAGCACCACAACCAACAGAAGCAGCCGGCAACATCATCGCTCGTTAAATCAGTTCCCCAAAAAAAGAGACAGCAGTTGCACTGCCAAATCCAAAGTCTATTGCGATTACTTAGGTCGCACGTGAAAACAAACGTCTTGGTTACACACTAAACTGCATTGAAGATATTCCTATGGCTCTGTAAACTGATTCAAATGCTGATGTATTTTTGCAATTTGATTCCGGCTCTGGAAACGCTGATAGGTACATACTATCTTACTCATTATTTTAGTACTTCTTTTTTAAGCATATACCGACATTACCGGGGGAAGGGACACTTTATATTACACCCGCTACTAGTAAGAAAATATTAACTATTTATGGTGTCATACCCTTTTTTATGAATTTTAACGCGAATAAAGATGCATATAATTACGAGGAAATTTTGAGAAATGTCTTCTGCTAACTTACATTGATCTATGTTATCTAATTTGAAATTTTGCCAAAAGCTTTAAGTATAGCTTAAGGTATAGTATGACCTTATTCGGTCCTCGATGAGTGCTATTTCTATTTTACATAGCAATTTAAAAAATTTTTAAGCATTTGGCCTTACGCATAAATATAAAACAAATCCCGAGATAAAGAGTAATTATAAAACATAGTACTTTTGGCATATTTACTGTTTTTCTAAGTCGCATAGTTTATGTAATAATTTGAAATTGTGGTTTTTTGATTGAGATGATGTTTGTATAAATCTATTTATTGAATACTTTCAAAACAGTAACATAGGAGAACCTTATTGAGTAATCAAGTGCCGCCTCTAATACCAATATAATATATATTTTTATGTTTTGATACACCAGTTTTTTAAGTGAAACACCTCAAACGACAAATATTCCTGAAGGGTGGCATAGAACGATATATCAAAGATCTCCAAATCCACACCCGAGTTCGCAAGTTCAATTGGAATCTTGCGAAATGAAGAACCCATTCACAAGTTTGATTTTTTACAAGCCAAGACAGGAATTATACTATTACCTAACACTAATTTTGAAAAAGAAGCAAAAATCGTAATTATAGTAATGAATTTAAAATACTGACGATTGAAAAAAACTTGTCCTAATTGTTCAATACTATATTCGTCGGATTTGATAATGATGAATTAACGGATTTTTAGTGAGTAAAAAGGATTAAGTATATCGTTTTAAAGAAATAAAAGCTTTTTGATGATATAAAAGTTAAATTGGTTTCTTTGTTATTTTTTTTAAGTAATATTAAAAAAAAATGCAAAACTAAAAAAATACTTTAAAGAAGAAATATTATATGTAGAACTATATAATCTTACTACCGTAGTTTTCATTTAATAGTACCTTTTTATCAAAATCTAAAAATTAAAATAAACTATAAAATCAACAATACTCTTACTAAAATCTTATGACAGTAAATACAGCAAATAGAAATACACACTTTTACTGTTTCATATTTCGAATTTAAATCTAATATTTATAAAAAAAAGTTTATTTTATCTTGATTTTTTTTTCGTTTTAGGGGGTACTATTTAATAAAAACTACGGTAGTATTTGTAGTGTACCACGTTTACTAATAGCTTGCTGTTTTGGTTTATCATCATGGCTTGTCTTCGCTTACCAGGGACGTTTTATATTGAACTTTTTTATAAAGAGCGTTAAACAGTAAGGGCAACAAAATTACAAAGGCTTTATTAGTTTCTTACCAGATTGAATCGTCTTGTGATTTTAAAGAAATGCATACTGACACATTTACTACAATAATGTTACCCTTATTGTATTTTTTGTATTTTTATAGGGCCGCTGATGTACCAGCATGTTTAGTATTTTATTTTTATAAGGGCATGTTTATTTATTCTTTCTATTGGAAATAAAAATGCAAAAAAAGGAATGTAAAAATGTGGGTTATGGTTGAAGTCATAGTTCTAACAGTAATGCATTGTACCAAAGAAATTAATTTTTTACTAGTGCTTTCTAATGTATTTTATACAAATTTTTTTTTTCTTATAGGAATATGCTCAAAATTGTGTTCATTCTTTTCTTATAGGAAATTTCTCTACCCATGAAAATATTTATTTCATATTTACACCCATAGATTTTTAAATAATGCATTTATAATCATGTATTGGATTGTAAAATTTACGAACGAACAAACAAGATTATTGATACGTAAAAATAACGAGCCAGAAAAAAAAAATCAGTTCAAGAGGAAACATGCATGAAATTGCCAAAATTTGAAATGATAGTGCTGCAACTTTGAGCATTATGCATAGAGGCAATTAAATAGATAACATATACAACAATCTGCTGAAATACGTATAACGAAAGGCACAGAGGCTTTAAATTTAAAAATTCCCAAAGTAAGCTAAGTATTTTTATTCGGATTTTCTTGATGAGGATGCATCTGGTACCAAACTGGAGGCACCTTCATATCTGGATAGTAACGTCAAAGACGCCAAGGATGCAGAAGAATGTGCAGAAAGCATTGAAAAATCATTTTAGATATCATCGACAGTAAGCGAAATACATCCCACCGATTGATAAAATAATGCATCATATAACAACGGAAAAAAGGAAAGAAATAATATTCTTAACAAACTTTATTGAATTACAACTAAACGAGAGACAAACGCAAGAATTAAAAAACTGGAAACAATATGCGAAAAGTTGTTTTAACTTTTAGAATCAAAAAATAAAAAACAAAATCGATTAATATTTTTATTTACTTTTTAAATATAATATTTTACGATCTAATTTATATTATCTTTCTATCGATATGTTATATATGACAAAGATTATATTATTAACAGTTTTTTTATTAAGGGTTTTATCTATGATTACAAAACAGCCTTTAAATTAGAATTGTTGTTCTGCTCTGTATTTTCATTTTCCATGCTTGCTTTATTTCGTTCCTCCATAATAACTCTTTGAGATTTCACATAAATTTGTTAGACATGCTTGCATCAATTATAAGATTATACACCACACATGCTGCATGAAACTGCCGTGAGGCAAAATCTAAATATACATTTTTTTTTCTCGTGCCGTAATCGTTAAAATTTATATTTGAAATACTCGAACGTTTTTTCGATAAAAATTCTTTGCGGAATTTTTTTTCGTATAAACAAGATTCTTCATTTGTTAGAACACCTTTTGTAAGAGTAGTAAAATATGATTTTCTGGCATATGCCGCAAAACCGATTATTTGATATTGTATATTATTGACGGGGTGCGATAAAATTTGAATACACCAGCTTGCCAATGATAAGGCGCTGTATAAAAATGCATTGTGTAAAGAAAGATATGTGCCGCCATAAAAAATACTTTATTTTGTAATTGAAATCACATGCTAAAAGAAAAGTAAATACTTGAGGACTGTTTTCGATTAATATATCTGCCCAGTGTTGCTGTGGGGTACGATATTGGTACATGAAAACCATTCACTGCCAGAACTGTGCCAGCATAATTGCGATATTGTATGAACCCGTTTCAAAGCTCTTGTTATTCCGTTGGTGTAAGTAGTTGAATATATTCATGTCAGAATAAAAGTATCAATCCTGTCATATATGTTAGGTAGTTTTGAATTGCAGCCAATACGCAATAGATAAACACCGAGATCTCCTGCAGAGAATTTTCTGCCAATAAATGTTATAAAAACACATAATTTTTACCTAATGCCGACTCTTCCAAGCTTCTATTTGCTTATAAATATTTTCTCAAGTTTTTCCATTTCAGGATTAGAAACCCGAAATACATTATAGAGTTGAATAGCATGACTGTCAGCAAAAAAATTCTGTAAACCATGTCTCTAAAAACAGATGTTATTTCTGCAAAACGTAAAGAATACAAGTAGGGATGCTGTATCAAATATTTCTAACAAAAACAAAACTAAAATGATGGTCTTACTATAGCTTGACATTTTTGAAGGGGTATAAATAAAAAAAAATAGAGAAATAATAGGATCAAATTCTATATAGAATAAATTGAGTTCCTTTTTGTTTCTATAGGATAAAAATGAACATGTTTTTTGGTAAAAACCTAAGGGCATAAAACCCTATAGGAAATAGAATGTCCTGTAGATAATAAAAATAAACACGCCATAAGCGTCCATATGCATTCACTTTTGATTTAAATTATTTTTTCATTATTTTCATCCAGCACAATATTTTCGAAATTGTAAATTTTACCAAAAACTACTGGCCTGTCGATAAATACACGTACATAAAACATGGATTTTACAATAACGAAATATGGCGTATACATAAACAGTATTTTATATATACGCAATTTTGCGGATAGATTTATTATATAAATATTTTCATTTTACACCCTTATGATAAAATTTCGCCCATTTAGTCTTTTAATTGTAGACAGTAGGGTTGACTCTTGCACTTGTATATTGTCAAAGACTGGCGCAAAAGGATAGATGACATGAACGATGGCTAGTACATAAATAACTTACGGAAGTCAAGGCAAATTGTAAAATTGTTTTTTATTTCCTGGATAAGATACGTAAACTTCAATAAGAAATTATGAATGCAAATTGTATGAATTTTTATATTATATTTTATTTTTTTGTACATACCGTCAGATTCGAGATATTTTGTTATTCCAAAAGCATCTGTCTGGGATCTTATACATGAAATGAATACATTAACTATGTAGTGGCATGTGATAATATTTGTTTACCCACAAAGGACATAATGTGATTTTTTGCAGAATGCGGTTTTGAAAAGGGTACGGCTACAAAATACGTTTTTCGACATTGATGATGTACACGTACCAATACGACGTCCCAGAATAAATCACGGTTTAACCCATAATTATTAAAAAATTATGGTGCAAATTTTTTGTGTGCAATTTACCATTTGCAATGATTATGATATATTGTAAATGCTTATGGATCAGCAAACGATGCACAAATATTTCGACACTCAAATATGTCTTTTGTGTGCAATGACTGTAGCATACAAGAGGTTAGTCGTCGCAGATGCAGCCTTTAATGGTGTTTGTGGTGTACAAAGTCCATACATGGATGTAAGGGACGAATTGATCTTTTAAGAACGGCATAAAGTAGTGGTAGAAATGCAACCGTTACCTTTAAAGAAAATTGCAGCGATTATAACATACAATTAATCATGGTAAAGATCATATACAAATAGAAATAATTAGATCAGCTTGTATGGTGCAAAATTGAGGAATTTAGTTGCAACAAAATTTTTTTTGCAAATTTTTTTTGATCACGATTTTTTTATTCAGATTCAAAAAATTGATTATTTCCTCCAGTCTGTTATTCATACTTTCATTTTTTTTATTAAATTCTTTTTTAGAAACAAAACTGTTTGTATTTTTTCATCCTGTTCCATCTTCTTTTTTTTTTGCCTAAATGCTGCTGTCTTCAAACTGCTCATTTTAATGTTTTTTTTCCTTGGTTTTAACTTTTATTATGTTTTTATCATTAGCAGAATCGCGTTGGTTTAATTCAATGTGTTCAACCTCCTGTTATTGTGCTTTGTCTATGTTATTGGATTCTTTTTATTTATTTTGCTTACGTTTTTCATTTTCTTTGTTATTGCAAAATGTGAGTGTATTTTCGCAAAGAATATCAAATTCATTGATATCATTATTACTGCGTACCGTTATGTTTTCGTAATGTTCACACATATTCCATCTTCATGTTTATTCATGTCATAATCTATTCCTTTTCGTTCTTCAGTATACCTTATCTCTTTCACATTATCTGGACTACTTGTAATTTTTCCTAAAAATATAGCGCTCAGCTGTCAGTAGCACCATTGTTTTGCTGTTGCCCCAGATTTACTTGCAATTCCTGTTTTTTTCTATATTGAGCGCGCAAATCATTATATTTTTCTTACATCATTTAGCTTGTCCTGGTAATTTTAGATCATCCAACTTACTCCCAAGCAACCTTAAGCATAAATGGTCTGTTTGCAGCCTTTTCGAATGTGTATGGAAGTTCTGTCTATGATTGGTGCTTATGAGCTCCTTAGTTAATATTCTTCCCCATGTAATTTTTTATAGCATGGGTAGAAAAAAAGAAAATCAATGTATGATAAATTTCACCAAAAAATACGTACAGTGCTTACTGTACGTAATTTTTACTTATAAGCAAACACCTTTTCATATAGGTAAATTTGCGGACGCATTTTTAGAAAATAAGTACAGTCAGCCCTCTCTAAATTTCCCCCGTCCGTACATTTACTTTTTGGGCCATATAAAGAATATGGCCATATATAGAACTGAATAAAAAGTTCCC
>JAQFYM010005516.1:0-13168 GCA_034694785.1 Agrenia bidenticulata
TAAATTGGCTTAGAAGCTTGAAATTTTTTATAAACCTGGCTCGGGCTATATGAAGTTGCACCTGTGAGTTTTATGTTTTACTCTCATTATGTGGCACTTTACAATAAATGAAGATTGATATTCTATAAGCAGTAACGGCTGAAGTAAGTATGCACATTTTTTGGTAATCACAAGTACATCTGTAGTTTGATCCTCAAGGATCGAAGCTGTGAACAAGGGAGTGGTCTAATAAACGAATGATACTATTTTTTTCTTCCATATTACTGGATACACTTTGAAGAATAACGTAGTACTGGAACAATGTGTCTCTATCATTAAATTTGAACGTCATTGTCATTTAAACAATATAAAACTTATTGAAAATTTTAATAATTGTTCGAACCGTGGCCAAATAGTTGGGGAAAGGTTGTCTTCATTAGCTGAGATGATTTCCATGTTATGGAAAATATCATCTTCCCATCCCAGGTGAGGATCCTCCTTTTTGTTCCCATCAAAAGCCTCCCTAGTTTTGAATGGATGAAAAAATTGTAAAATAAATTATTCATGGAACTGTCAAAATTATAATTTCATTTGTATTGAAGTACCCATCTTCCCCAAATATATTTAGTTCTAATGCTAATTTCTTGTGCTGCTCAATCTGAGACTCTTCCTCCAAGAGTCTGAGACGAATGTTCTGAAAATTGTTCACTGAAAGCAAACATTAAAGGATTTATTAGGTGACACAAAATTTAGATGTATATTCCAAAGTAACGTGTAATTCCGTTAGAAATTACCCATAACACCCGTGAAAATATTTCGGAAAATAAAAGACCCTAGAAATATCCAAAGAAGTATGTATCCACAAGGTCCAGGGTAACCCATTTCGTCCTTCATTTCGTCAAGCAGATTGAAGTAGTGGTCCAGAGTGAATAATTGAAACAGAGTGACAAAAGCATTTGGAAGTGTCTAAAATCATTAAATCTATGAGTAAACATTGAATAAATGACTTCTCAACAAAGTCAAACTTAAAGTTCATATTTTAGAAAGTGGAAACTCACAGAAAAAGCTTCACGATATACCAGATCGGGATTATGAGAATTTGTATATCGATCGAAACTCTTCAATCCAATGATGGCAAAAATATAGAAGAAAATAGCCATCAAAGCGGTAATGAAAAATAGCTCGGAAAATGTCTTTACGACTGCCTCCCAAATGAGTCGAATTTTCTGAATCCGGGTCACAACATTCAGAGATCTGAAGATTCGGATAATCCTTAAATATTTTACAGCTTGAAACACTCCGTCTAGATCTTCGTCTTTGCTTAGTAGTGAATCTCCTTTATTCGATAAGGCCAAGTCTAACACTGGAGCTATGAGAGACTTAAATAATGGGAAAGTATAATTCAAAAATTTAAGTACGGGTATAAAAAACATATAGAATTTTTGACCCTGGATAACTTACAGTGGATGTTATCAAAAAATCAAATATGTTCCACCCCTCATTCCAAAATCCTCTAAAATCGTCCACCCATTTCAAAATGATTTCGGCAACAAATAAACTTAGGAAGAAAAAGTCCAAATCTTCCAGGATTCTTCGGGTATTTGCACTCTTACCCCCTTGTTCGATTTCCAGGTCGACGGCAATCAGGATAGAATTGACGATGATTACCACGACCATTAATGCAGAGAAGAAATATGTGTTCAATAACCAATGCGCGAATATATCCATTGGAGGGTACTTTGCCATTCGAGTTCCAAATCGCAGGGATCGCATGTCCGCTTCTGTGACTTTTTTTGCTGATTTCTAATTATTATTTTAATTTCATGTAAAATTTCTGGGCCCAATATTTTTTAGGAGTTCTGAAACGGTATTTGTTCATACCTCGGTGGATGGCTTGTGGGCATATGCAGCAAAGTTCACCAACCCATGTGGGTTCGTTACCATTAGTTCTTTGAATCTGCTTCGAGCTGTTAAAACAGTTTAATTTTTGAAAACTTTGTTAGTTTACAATCTTATCTGTGATTGTGACAGATTTTAAAATCCTACGGGCTAGATGCTGAGTATTCAAATTGGCTGCCTCATATTCTCCCGAGTGCATTCGAGCAGCTTCCATAAATCTGAAGTCCTCCTGTAAAATTCAAAAATTGTAATGAGATCAATAAAATGAACCGTACCAGACTGTATGTACATCTTAAACCGGATCTTGTTGCCAACTTGCCATTAACATTTTATGAAACGTTTCAGCTCTTCGAAAAAAAGCTTCATTTTCCACAGCCTTTTTGTAAGCTCGTCGTGCGTTGACTCGTTCAGACTCTCCCATTTTGAAATACTTCTTTGTGATTAATTAATGGGTAGTTTTAAAATTGGATGATTTTTCTTAACCCTTTGGAGTGAAGACGCAGTTATCTATTTAATAAAGCCATGCCTTATCTGTCATGTGTCGTTTCTTCCGATGTTTCCAGGGGAAACATATGCAACAGAAGTACTTATAATGAATTAAAGGGGGTTTCAAAATCTGAGAACTGAATGAGGGTTTATTGTCCTGTGGATATCTAATTGGAAGGAAAAGTTATTCACATGTATTGTTGCTTATTGACAATGATATCTTCACTCGGAATCCTGAAATAAGAATAGGTTATTTATGTTTTATAGAAACACTGTCAAATAGCAGCACTTCTGTAACGATCATATTACATTCCTTCGGCATTAAATGAATCAGGATTTCTTAATCTGCATTTAAATTCCTAATTTTAACCAAATATCTTTATATCACTGGCGTTTAGGCCTTCATTTACCATTAACATAAGCACCGGAATTGTAACTCGACAAACCTCCGATAAGAGGGTGAACTATTGCATGAATAAAGGCAAAACTTTGAAAACACATTGTAAAATAAAACAGAAATTTTCAAAAAAAATGCAAACAATTACTTAGAAATCAGCAATAAAAATTATAGAAGCAGACTGATTAGGCTGAAATGAAAATATTTAGCATTTTTGTCAATATAGAGGAGAGTATGGACATTGAATTGTGGATGTAGGGAAAAGTGGCTGTAGATTTGAAAGGATGTATTTGTTTATAAATCAATTTACTCAAATTCAGCCAGAGCAGAGAGACAAGAAACAGGTAATTTCATATGGGGTTAAAAAAATAATATAAATACAACCGGTAGTTTCATCCTTATGGAGTAGTTGGTAATTGGATACTTTATCCGGAGATTATGATCACAAGATATACCAACTCTATTAATTGTCGTAAGGACTAACTCTAAATTTTAAATTCTCAACCCCACCGCACCAGGCAGCTTCTTCCTCACCAATTATGGGAATCAAAGGAAAAAGCAAACCGAAGCCCATGTAAGCAATTAAAGTTAAAGATCCGCAACTTATTTATCTTTATAGGTCGTAAATAGCCATTCATTGATTTAATTTTAAATTGCGGCGGATTTCTGGGGTTTTTATAGCTAATTTGAGAAGCTTCTAAAGGTTTTTCAAAATAGTGGTAGTGGCTAAGTGATCATGTCGTCCCTTCACGATATTCTCTCATCTTAAATCATCGTATCAGTAATGGCGGTGGACTGTTTTAGACAAACTTCGTTGTTTGGTCCGTAAAAGAGACATGGGATCAAAATTATAGGGGTGCAGGGCATTGGAACGAGGAAATTCTAATACTTGTCAAAATTGTTGAACTTATTTTTTTAATTCACAGGCCCGCTAAGGAGGTCCAAGGTCGAAAGGAATATGTGGCAAATAAAACGAGTAGTGAAGAGAAGTCCATTCTGGATGACCTGGACTTCACAAGTACTAGCAGCAGTGCCAATAGTCTTCGAAATAAATCCAGCAGTAGTCTCCAAAAAGCGATGGCAAGAAAGCGGAACGAAGAGGATGACTTTGTTAATGACACTTATTGGTCACCTATGCCGTACTCGGCGTTCAAACTTCTGATTTCAGCACGTTTCGCTGCAGCGTTATGGACAACGATTTCAGATTGTGATGAGACGTTTAATTACTGGGAGCCTGTAAGTTATTTTCAGTTTGTGTAGATTTTTGTGAAAAATTGTTGAAATGTACTTTTTTTAAATTCAGACACACTACCTTCTGTACGGAAAAGGGTTCCAAACATGGGAGTACTCTCCAGTTTACGCCCTGCGGTCATACACATACATTCTTCTTCATGCTGTCCCTGCTAAACTTTACGATTATTTTTTGAAGCCAACACCGTTGCTCATCTTCTTCTTCATCAGGTGTTTTCTATCATTTATCTGTGCCTGTGCAGAAGCCTATATGTACCGGTAAGTTTCATTCTTAATTCAAAATTAAATTTTGGTATCTAACTATATTTGAAACTATTTGAACATGTTCTGAATCAGGGCTGTAAGGAAAAAGTTTGGAGGCAATGTTGCTAGAATCACACTAGTCACTTCACTGTTTTCAGCCGGGATGTTCATATCGTCGTGTGCATATCTTCCATCGTCATTTTCGGGGTTAGAATACTTTTAAAGAAAGTTAACCATTAATTCGACACATTAACTTTAATATTTTCAACTCTTTATTAATAGGTACATGACCGCCTTCGCCTTTGGAGCATGGTTAGACGGATTAGATGAATTAGCAATTTTTGCTATAGCGCTGTCAGGATTATTAAGTTGGCCATTCGCTGCTCTTACTGGGTATACTAATGTTATTTTTTAGTTTAAGTTAACAAAAAATAAGATTTTAAAACTATTCGTTGTTTTTACAGAGCCTTGATTGCATTTGATATCGTAATCATTCGCCGAGAGATTTTGATGTTTCTAAAGTGGTCGGTTCTATCTTTTCTAGTCATAATGGTAATACTATTTGAAATCTATAATCTGTTTTTGATTCACCTTGGTCAAATTTGTTTCTCATCATTGCCATGATATAATTGATGGCTTTTAGATTCCGGTTGTGGTACTAGATACCAATTTATACGGGAAAACTGTAGTAGCCCCGTGGAATATTGTAATGTATAACATATTTTCAAGTAAAGGACCAGAGCTTTATGGAACTGAACCTTGGTCCTTTTATCTTATCAACGGAACATTGAACTTCAATCTTGTATTTCCTGCTGCCGTCCTCTCGCCATTTTTAGTTTTATCTGTTGGCAAATTACAGGACAACATAAAAAGAAAACTGATTCTTATTGGGACGATTTATCTTTGGTTAGGTGTTTTCCTGGCGCAACCTCACAAGGTTCGTTTGATTTAAATATTTTATTACAGATTTTCTCAAACTTAGTTCACAACCTTAACTACTTGCTGGAAATAATGAAAAATTGGTCATTAGTTAAGTAAGAATTCTAACTTTTTTGATAGGAGGAGAGGTTTCTGTTCCCAATATATCCGTTATTGCCTGTGGCCGGTGCAATAGGGATCGACTCATTACAGAAATTAGTAGATTTAATCTGCTCAAAGGTATTTCTACACTGGTTTCAAAGGATTAAGGATGTAACGAAAATCAAAGTTTGGGACTACCGAAGAATTGTCACTGCGATTGGAGTAGCATCCATTCTTACATCTAGCGTCTTTGGCTGTTCAAGAATATTAGCTTTACATTATGGTCAGTGATAAACATTTATCTTTCACCGGCTTCACCTAATTTAAATTGTTGAATTTGAAATATTTCTTAATTCTTATTATGACAGGCTACAGAGCTCCATTTGATCTCTACTTCCATTTCCACCGTGACCCAAGCACACAAAAGGCAATAGAATCTGGCAGAAATTATACGGTTTGCTATGGAAAAGAGTGGCATCGGTTCCCTTCCTCATTCTTCATTCCAAGCCTAAATTGGAACGTGAGATTTATTAAATCTGAGTTTGAAGGACAGCTTCCTAATTTGTATCCAGCTCTGGATACTGATGGAACCAAACGCATTCCTGAATTCATGAACGACTTGAACAAAGAAGAAAAATCACGTTATGTAAGTTATCGATCTCAATTTTAACTTGTTTTCTGACATTCAGTGATAATAATTATCTATGAATTAGCCAAAGAAAGCCTAAAATTTATAAATATGTTCTTCCAGGTTGATGTAAGTCAATGCAACTACTTGGTTGACCTGGTTGATCCAGATCGTGTTACTCCGAATGAACCTAACTACGCAGAGCAAACATCTTCATGGAAAATCATATCTGAACAGAAATTCCTGAATTCTGAAAAGTCTAATAGGTTTTACCGAGCATTTTACATTCCTTGGATATCTGCTGAGTACACGACATATGATTCCTACGTCTTACTGAAAAGAGTTAAGAAAAATGTGCGCCCAAAGAGACGTGGTAAAGAATTTTATGACGATGATATCTTGTAACCTCCAGCATTTAAAATCAGCCCACAAGTTGCGCTTGATGTGGCGAAAATAATATTTAAATTAGGATAGCTGGTGTGGTAGTTGCTAAACCTAAATATCTAAAGACAACCAGAAAAAGTTACAAACTATTGCCATGTATTTTGCACCATTGTAGTAAATGTGACTGCTTTAAAGCTGTGAACGTGATAACCTTTTCACTGAATTTTCATCTACCTAATATTGGGGTGTATGCAACAAATGTAAATGATATTCTCAACAAATGTGTAATACGTTTTAAAAGTCTTCTTTAATTGGGAAAGTAACTCGAAGAGCAAACAAAAAAATTTTGAATGTTGGTTGGACGGTCCGGGTTTAAGCCATTTTATCTGATCAACTCAGAAGTGCAGTTAAACACTTTACTTCTTGTAGTAAGCCAAGCCAGAGGTGTAAGATGGGTATCCGTATCCATAGACGCTTGGGGCATAAGCTCCGGAGTAAACGCTTGGAGCGTAAGCACCATAGGTGGCATATCCGAGGTTGGAATATTGTGGAACGTATCCAGCAGAGTAGTACTGGGCAGAAGCCACGGCGAAGATGGCAGCGAAGAGGAAGACGGCCAACTGAAAATTTAAATTAAATTAAAATTAATTATCCATGCATTTAAAAACAAAATCCCCATCTTCTTCAAAAACAATGTTTGAAAGGAGATTACAAATGAAGGAGCTCGAAATTTTTAACTTACGATTCGGGACATATTGAAGAGTATTGGTAGCTGAAAGCTGACGAGTATTTTTGAGAGGTTATAAGTGCAGTTGTAGCAAAACTGAATTGATACCTGGACAAGAGATCAAGATGGTATTTATACAAAAATCTTGCAGAAACGACCTCGCCCTTCTGGACATTAACAATCTAGGTAAGTTAAAATTGCAAACCTATACGGTCATACCCACCCAACCTTTTCGATTGGATTCGTATCTAATGATTAGTTCCAGTTGATCAGCAAAAAATCGCGAAAACCGGTACTCCAATCCCTATGCCTATCAGCCTTAATAAGGAGAGCCTCTCATCCTACATCATTTACTTCGCACTCGTAACCCCAATTGTCTTAGCTCCCCTGTACAACGTATGAATATTGTCCATTATAATTGTAAGATCATGAACCGTATAAATGGACTAGGTTCATAGTTCGAAACATAAAGATAGCATCTTACATCATTTAATATTATCCTTTCCCCTTCCAACAGCTATACATCATCACTAGGGCATAAAATTCGTTAGAAATTTTTTCATGTGAATTGCTCAGGAACGCATGGTGTTGGTGTTGATGGTGTTTAGATGGTTAGTTTTTGTCTATTGTTCATGATTGATGGCTTCGTCTTCGTTGTAGCGAGCTAGAGGGTGGCTATTAACATCTGGAAGTTGCGGATCAAGTTTTCGGTCTAAAAAAATCCAGTGATTGAGTTTACATACAAAGGATTGACCTATAATATTATCATCTTCGTTATTTAAAAATAAAAATCTTTCCGAATCATATTGTAAGTTATAAATTAGCCACGGGGATACAATCGGGATTTTTATCTAGGGAGCGGAGAGTCTCAATATTTTATTATTCTCAGTTGGCAAATGTTCTGAAAGATAGAAATTAACTGACAAAAAGATAGTAATAAAATATTGAGTTCATTTGCCAGTTTTTAGAAAACATAAAGTCAGTTAAAGTCAGTGATGCCCACTAAAAAGTGTCAATAAAAGATGAAAAATATTTTTGATTTCAAACTTAAAGACACTTGGGTATTACCGGTTAGAGATGGATTTGAAATATGTGATTTATAACGTCCAGGTCATAGCTGAAAGATTCCCATAAATAATGCCATAGGTTCTAGCTTTGTTCACTTTTCTGTGCGTATAACAGAGCAGACATATAGCCCCCCACGGTTTATACTCTCCAATTATTTCGAGTTCAAAAACTTTTTCAATGCAGACTCAGCAGTCAGCAAGAAAGAGCAAGGTCTCTCATCTCTCCAGGCAAAAAATATCAGTATGTATTGATATCTAATATGTTCTGGATGATTCTGAAATTTGCAAAGAAGGTTATTATAACATAATTGCGTGTACCGGCCATGCACTGCAAATGAGACCGTGACATGAGGTAGCAACGTGGGGACAAGCGTGAGATTAAAATCAAGTCAGAATTGGCAGATACGTGGTAGGAGTTGAATCGAGATCGAGAGAGTTGATTAGATTTCTGTACTGTTGTGAGATTAGATATGGTTTCTATTCAAATCACTTTTTTCATTCCTATAAACACCCTAGGCATTGCGTAACAAAAAGATGATCCTCCATCCTCTCGAGTTCATCTTTAATTAAGGATCACAAAAACTGGGTGGCAGGCATGTATCCGGGTATGGATGAGGAATTCCTTACAAGGTGTACGATAATGACAATGATAGGATAGAAATGTGGCCTTCATCCCTATTGATTGTTGATCATCTTTACAAAGATATATTCGGGAGCTGATATTGTGTTATAGAAAATTACAATTATTCAGATAGTTTCAATATATACATCTGCAAGAAAATTCCACATTTATTGTGATGGACCTTTTTAATATACGTTTTAGGTTGTTTATTTGCCAGAAATTTGGCATAAAAACCAAACTGGAATTTGCTTGGGACGATTGTTGGAGTTATTGGGAAAAAATTGAGGTAGGGCAGACTTTTTATTGCGTGAGTGGGTATTGCAGAGATTAAAATGAAGATAGATTAATTTAATTGCTGTCGTGATTTGTAATGCGTTAAGAAATAGTTGTTGACTTATACTATTCCATAGCTAGCGGCTGTCCAGGAAAATTGGAGTAAATGATCAGATCCAGTTAATACTGCAATGCAACCCAGTGAGTCAAAATCATAAAAATCTCCTGACCTCCAAATGCCTTTGTTTAAATATAAGTTAAATTATTAGAATCAGTTTGCCGTGCAATAAATCTCGAATTACGATGTTTACGATTTGAATTTGCTTATAGTACAATTTAAGTAATTCTTGCCATTTCAATTTATTACCATACAAAATTTTCCCAATTAGTGAATAATGAATAGCAGATTACACTTGAATGTATAGAATGATTCTAAATGTACTTGAGGGCTGTGACTGAGGTCACCTTAACTTTAGGAGGAAATAAATGTAACATATTAGAATCAGAGTCTGGAATCTTGAGCCATTTTCCTGAGTACAATCTTTTGAGCCTAATCATCATCATGTCACCGATTGTAAACCATACCATATTGTAAAGCTATTTATGATATAATGAAATCGGAAAGACAATAAAGGAAATTCAAACAACGGTTTGTTTATTGAAAGTGACCATCTAGTCGAAGAATTCCTCTATGGTCAGTTCATATTTGAATTGCAAGGACTCGAATTAGCTTTAGTGTCATTGAAAGGCTCATATGTGCTAAAATAGGCTCTAGATCAATTTTATAGAAACCTACTGGGTCATTCTCCCCGTTCCAGGTTTAATGCCTCCAATTTAAACGCAGTACGGAATAACACACAATTTAAGTTCCTGAATGTACGCTCTAAAGAATTGGAAGAATAAAACTTGTTACTAGAACGAGAAGAGCAATTCCTAAAAACTTTTCCAACAAATAAGAAAATAAACAAGATTAAGTTTAACAAACTACCGATCTGAAAATTGCATGTCAAAAGGTGCTTTGTATCTTGTATCACTTAAGTCGGTGAGGGTAAACTCAAACCTTTGATCTCAAATTCTAGTACTTTTATCCCAGGAACTGCTTTGTTTATTTTCTTCTGTGTTTAAATTTACGAATTACTTGCCGTTGGTTACTCGAGCTCCTTTCTGTCCTCAAGCGAATAATAATTGCGTCATAATTCCAGCAACACATGCCAAAGTATTGTACACAATAGAGTACTTTTTGTATGCTACTAAAAAGTAATCATTTATTGGATTATATTTGCGGAAGTTGGTAACCTACAATATCTTGAGGCTTTATTTGTTCTAGGTTTGCAACAGAATTGTTTCTAGCGATCACATCCTTCCCTTCATCACAGTCCACGAGTACAGGGTTTGAATACGCAAAATTATTGGACTTGACATTCGTGAGGCTCCCATCAGGTCTTGCTGAACTGGGAACGATTGCCTTTCCACAGAAATACTTATTAACAATAAGAATCCTAAGCCGGTAGCTTCCCCAGCAGGCCACGGTATGACCTATGATAGCGAAAATTATTCCCCCTAACGAGGTTACAGCAGCCCATCCTGCATTGTTTTTCCAATCCAATATTGGATAAATGTATTCATTTTCGTTGGCATAAGTGCCACCGGCAACTTCGTAAAATCCTCTGTAAGTATTTAGAAAACGATCGTTAAAGTTAATGTCTGAAGCTATAGCGTCTTTAAAAAAGCACTTACGAGAATGCACAGTAAACCAAGGCCATTATGATGGGGAATATCATGTGGCTGACACGGATAGGAACTGCCATAACTCCAGAGTCTATTAAGGCCAATACTGAGTTCAGCGCATGGATAAGCAAATTACTGATATTTTCACAAGGACGCTTCGTCGACCATTCATCTGTTTATAGTTATAGTGAGGATTAGTTTTAAAAATTGGCGATTGAGTTGTTTAAAAATTATTCTTCAAGGTTCTCCAATTTGTTCAACCTGGTTTGAATAAAAATATCCAGTAGAAAAATGTAACTCCATAAGGAATGACAGAAACCACATTGACGAAGATCCAGATAATCTTTTCCGGCCACGGAAGTATAGGCTTCAGGTTGAAGCCGGAGGTATTCGCTGTGAAAAGCCGCGCTTCTATATCTCGTCTTTTGATTCGAATCCAGAAAAGTCGGGTAGAGTAGATTATAGAATAGATTAATTGAAGTGTGAATGTCCAGTTTGTCAAAAATATGAAATAGTAACTCAAGTTAGAACAGCTCATGTTGTACGCGCTGGCTCCAATGAAGTAAATGGCAAACAAGGCCCTGTATATTAGGTAGTATATACTAACTGTACAGAGCCTGTCCTGAGGATCAAAGTGTTCCCACTGGAAAAATTATTTTAAAAAAAAGTTTGATAAATATCTTCGAATTTATATTATTTATAGAGTCAAATTATAATTGAATAATGATGGATATTCGTACCTCACTTTTCCAAAAGAAAACTTGGTCAACTCCGTTAAGGTTGAAATTGTCTTTTATTCGTGTCCAAAGCTTCATGATTATAGTTTTAATATTTTTATAAGCTTCTAAATACAACTGGAAGAAATTGGTTTTATTTACAAATTAGTACTAAATTATAAACTCCAACGGATGAAATAGTGGCACAAATCACAAATCACAGTGTTCATGGAAGGTTTCCAAAAATTTGGTAGACTAGCCTTTGTCTTAAATATGTGACACGTGCAGAAATTCTCAGTTTTCTTACCAACAATTACTAACTAGACGAAACTTGTGCAGAATAAGGTTAATAAGTTGTACTTTGCAGTTCCTAACCTTTAAAGTATATCAATGATAATATTTATACCGCTTGGGCTTTATGTTGCAGAAGCCTTAGATGATTTAGCTATGATTAATGGTACGATCAATTCGAAGAAAACAGAGAGGAAAAGGCTTAGTATGAGGTACCAACAAACCATGAAACGTAGAAAATAGTTATATTCTATTAATTGGTCTTTGTTATCCTAGGAATGCTTGAATCAGGACTCGTTGCATTTACATCATAAAAGCTCTTGCTTATGATATAGCACGCGAGATTGCAAAACTCTAATGTACATTGTGCCATCGACATTCTACAGTGGACCTTGTTTTTTAAACACTATCACTTATCTTTAGATATCAGTGAGCCCCAATACATTGTCAGTGTCAAGCCCAAAACCCAACAGTGTTGTACAATTAACACATAAAACCAATCAGTTTATTATATCGTTGTCTAGCATGGAAGGTTTGGTTGATATGAGATCACCGGGGATCAAGATTAGCAAGCCTTATTTCGGAGGACATTATAAAGTCGGTATCACAAAAATGCATACTATGTAGAGATTTGGTGAAATCCCTGTGACTTTTGGTGTTGCAAGTTCGTATGGAGTTCGAAGATCTTCCGTTGACAGCTCAGTTTATTTACTTTATATCTCATAAAGATGGAGGAGTATTATATCAAGCCTTAGTCATATTTATTTAATAATATTTACCTTGGGATAATATGCATGCTGTAGGAAAATACGATGACTGAATGTGCTGTATTTCGGAAGCATGGATGATAATTACAAAACCAATCTTTATAAAAATACTAGCCGTGTGGTGACCCAGTCGGGTCACAAAGGAGGGTTTCCAGAGATTATATACTTGAGGATATTTTAATAAATCTCGGTCCTTTGATATCTATTACATCGCTGGCCCAATGCCCCTTACTTAATAGCATTCGTTGTTGGCCTAGTGGCTCTAACTTCATAGTTTACCGGAATAATAGGGCTAACAAAAAATGTAAAGTTTAGAAAACAAATCCTGTGCCAGTTTTAAGTAATCTTAAAAGAAAGTTGGAATTTTTTTTTCAATTTTGTTTTCTAATCAAATAAAATTGGCAAAAATATACAAGTGTACTCTACTTACTTTGAATTTGTCAATATTAAGCGCAATCATGGAGCTATAAGAAAATCAACTATTCAAAAAAATCGGTGCTGAATATTTTGAGTAATCTTAAAAATAAACTGAAAAAATTATTTTTTTCATTAAATGAATGCCAGATTTTATAAATCAAATTTTAAAAAGTACAAAATATAAATATTAACAAATTTTTAACATTCCACACATAAAGGCCAGTAACATGGCTACTAAAATATAAACAAATAAAGATACTTTCTACTCGTCGA
>JAQFYM010005517.1:0-13168 GCA_034694785.1 Agrenia bidenticulata
ACACGAAGTGAAACATTATTAACTATGCATTATGTACAAGAACATAAACTTTTTTTTTGTTATTTTACAATTTTCAATACACATTTTATAATTTTTTCCCCATATTTCTCTAAGGGTTAAGGGAAAAACAAAAACAAAAAAAAAACAAAAACTGCAAGAAAGCAAAACAAATTACAGCACTATTTCTATTATAGAAAATAGAATACTATTAATAATATAATTATGAGTTTTGATCTGGGTCTTGAGATATAAAATTTATACAATAATAACATACCACTACGAAGCCCCCCCACCCCGTAAAAAAATTAAGGATAAGCCACTGTAGCATGTAGATATGAGAACAAAAAAAAAGCATAGATTTCGTTGACATAACTGCATAGCAAGTGGCACATGCTCGTATCTACCAAAATATTGGTTTTTTGCTTTATTAATTGTGGATTATTATTTTTAAGGCAAGGTTTAATTTAGTTTTTACATTTTATGCACCAATATAGATTTAGATTATAAAAAAACTATATTAAATTTGTATATTTTCGTTTAGATATTACAATTAAACACTTTAATAAACATAAATACTTTTTGTTTATGATTAAACAAAAATTACATTTTTAAAAATAGCGTAAAGTTGCAAAATGCAATATAAAAACGCATCATAGTCTACCAACTAAATCTAAGATTTTTTGAACCAACAAAGGTTTTAAAAACATTTAGGGATACTATTTTATAGTATCTGCAGCAAATTTATATCCGTAAATACATATCCAAATAGTAAGATGTAAAAAAATTGACAACTCAAGACAGCGTTGTTAAAAAATTAACCTAACCAATTTGTTTTTATCGCATATTTAACAGGCGAATAGTGATCAACTTTCAATAAACTAAAAATAAAAAAAATAAATATTCTAAAATTTACAAAGGTTTTTTTGATTTGGCGGGGTTTTTTGGTTTATGCTGACTATACCATCCGTGTTTTACTGCATGATTTTTACTGTAATATGTCCTTTAAAATGACTTGATAACACTTGCAAAATTGCAGCTGAAGCGCTTTACTACGCATAATTTTGTATCAGTTATAAATATGAACAGGTTTTCTATCAGTTGTTTTTACATAAATACTAAATTTATTGCAAGGTTTTGTATAAAACGTCACTTTTTTGCCTTTTTGCTCATATTGAACACTTACAATGCATATTTAATATTTTTGTAACTATAGAAACTACTTTTATACAGGTTTCTTACTAGGAATAGTATTTGCGTTAACAAAAGTAAGAAAAGCGAAAGTTTACGTCGTTAACTGTGTTTCTTGAGATGCATCCTGTGCATTTATTTACTTTACTTGCGCTCTTGTATCGCTTTTCCGTCTAAATATATCCAATGCCTACAAAAATGCACATCTCAAGTTTTTTACGTAGTTGACGTTGTTTTTTGATACTGTGTTTTGCTTTTTTTTTTTTTTTTTTTTGCAAATACTCATACTCATAATCATTTTTAATTAATTCTCTTGTTCTATTTGTACGAAAAACAAGTCATATTGACTTTTTTTTCCTTATTTGTCATAATTTTTATATTTACATAAAAATAAATTTTTTTAGTGTGTTATATATTGTTCTTTTTTATAAAAAAAATCTAAAATAATGTAGATTGTTTTTTATGCTTAAAACCCGTAACGAGATATTCTTGCATACACGGTTTAACATACACGTATCTTGGTTATTGACGTGCGGGTTACGCGTAAATCGATGAGACGGGTGCCATCCTTGCCTTTAAGAAAAAACAAAAAGGCCTTTTCTACTGCCTGTTAAGCGGTTTATTGCCTGTGATAACAAATATTGTTTTGTTGATCTACTAGTTAGCAACGATAATGTTTCCTCTTTTTGTTTTTATTGTGCATGAATGATTATTAAGTTAGTACATAACATCTGTTTTGAATAAACAAAAAATTTCGAACCCCAATGGCCAAAAAAATAAAAAAAAAAACGCAACCAAAACCACGTAAATTGCGATTTCAGATCTTTTTAGTTAGCTTGTGCATTTCTAAAGTTTGCGTAGTCAAAATGAGTATTTAAGCGCCTTCTAAGCAGCCGCAAAGTTTGCAAAAACGACAGTTACTACTCATAATTGCTTTAATGCGTTTTGTTGATCTTTTTGTAGCTAAATTTCCTAACAAAGTCAATACAAGTATATATCTTAAGTGTGTTCTTATAGATTTAACGATTTCGTTAATCAAGTGGCTTTTTTGGACTGAAGTTAAAAAATATTTAAAAAATTTATAATAAGTGTATTTGTAAAACGGTTTATGTTCGGCAACGGCCAATTCTACAAACTACAAAAACGGTTTTACTAAAGCTTTTTAGAAACCGATTATTTACGGCATGAAGTTTTTGTTTTGGCTTTTCGTAGCTTTTCTGTAAACCTGTATAAAACAAACAGCACAATACAGATTGCAATAACAATTATCATTTTTTTTGTGTGCAGTCATTAAAGAAACTTCACTATACAAGTTTTTTAAATTTTACATTAACTACTAGGGCTGGGTAACAAGAAACAATGTTGATATCTATTGATAATCTTTTTTACTTCAATTAGTTCCGACTTCTCATAAAATCGTAATAGAGGTATCACAAAGATCTGGTGTAAAATTTTATGCAAACAAGAAGAGATATCAAACGAGTCTAGCAGTTTGTGTGTCAAAAAATGTGCTTTCTAGTAGTTGAAATAAATATCATTATCATTTTTTGTACAGGTTCTTAGAAGCACACATGTTAAACTATCTAAAATTGAAACTAGAGGTCTGCATCAGACCAAGACGAACCAGAAAATTCGTGTGTAAAAAAACATCAGACTGCGTCGGCAAGACATACTAGACCGGACGACCGATCTGGTACAAGAGGAAAAACAAATAAAAAGGTCAAATTATCACTCGACCCTTAAAACTAATGTGGAACCAGACCGCTACGAACCAGACCCAAGGCCGGACCGGTCTGGTTTTAGATGGTCTAGTGCAGATCTCTATATGAAACTACATTAAATAAAAAATTTGCAAGTGTATTGTTAGTTTGTTATCGCTATTTGTAAGCCTGATATTTTTTAGAGCTCGATATATAAATAGTTAGTTACTTCTTCTTGCTAAAATCATTTTATAAAAAATCTAGTACTTCTAATGATATATTTTTTTTGATAGTGTTTAAAACGGTAAAATCAACGCATCAATATGTTTGATTGAGATATACACAAATCGGTATTATATACTACGACTTAGTAGTAAAACTTTAAGTCTTTATCAGTAAAAACCGGACCGGACCGGACTAGACTAGAAAATGTGTTTACAGCAAATAAAAAAACATAACCGGAAGAATGGACCTGCAACAAGAACTGGACCGAAAGACCGGACCGTAACAATATGCAACAAAGTAGAAAATAAAAAATATGTCACTAGACCCTTTAAAACCTGTGTGGAACTTATCCAAAGTGGTCCGCTGTCCGCAGTCCGCGGTCTGTGTTCTTCCGGTCCAGTGTAGATTTTTAGTTGATACTATTGTATAATTTTTAACAGCGATGATCAGTTAAAAAATGGTTGCAATATACCTCATTACATTTTTACATATACTTTTTGTAAGTTTGTTACTGTTTATAGTAGGAATTTCCTATATGTTTACATTAATTTGTGCATTAAAAACTACTTACTAATTAATAATATAACTTTACCCATGTTGGCCCCGGCTTTAAAAATACCTATGAAATGACCGTAATTTCTAATTGGACAATCTTTCGACTAAATATGCTGTAAAAGTAACCGAAAACAAAGTGGGAATTATAAAATACAAAAACAATGCTAAATTTTTTACCGGTTGATTTTTAGAAAGCTACACCAAGCATTTAAAAAAGATAAGCCAACGTGACATTATACACAAGATACCGAGTCTGTTCATAACCTTTTGGGCAAGGATGCAAATGCTTGTTCTTACAAGACAAAGCTTTTCTGGTGCATTTAAACTAGTTTTCATAGCAATAAATCGTTAACAGGTGGGTGATTTTCATTTAAGGCTGTCGTCTCTACAGTAAACAAGTGCAGCAGTAGCTGCGTGATTTATGACTAAAATACTCATAGTAATGACGATTTAAATAAGGATACAGGTAACTAAAAATAAGATACGAGTATAACTTAAGGAGATGAAGGAATGTCAGAGATTTGTTGCTGCAAATCTAGAACAAAAGAACTACAAATTAGAGATCTGCACTAGACCATACGGTACCAGACCGAACTGGACCAGTTCGGTTCCGAACAAATTTTTAGGGTCTAGTGACAGATTTGACTTTTTATATTTGCATCCGGTTACGGGTTGATCTTTGGTTATAGTTTTTGTTGCCGGTCGAGTCCACTCCGTTTTTTATATTATTTTATACAGGGTGGCCAGTCTGTTCTGAGTCGGTCTGATGCAGTATTTAAACACAGATTAAAAAAAACAAGGCAAGGCGCCTACGATGACTAAAAACAATAGCTTTTACAAGTAAACCCATAAAATTCCGCCACATTTTTAGTTTGATGGAAATTTTATCTTGTAAGAAGTAAGCATGCTGTTAAAGTATACTAATGCAAGGCTATTTGTCGCCTCATTTGTACTAAAAATTGTTTTTTGATAATGCCACAATAGTAAAAGTCATTTTAAACTAGCTTATTTTGAGATTCTATAGTTTTGTTTTTTAAACTTTAATTTTATTTTGTCTTTAAGATTGTCTGGTAATTAAATAATTACATCAAAAAAATTATGTCCTGTAATAAAACGTATTTTTTACTAATTGCATAGCAAGATTTATACAGTTTAGCACTTTTAATGTAAAAAACATTTAGTTGAATTATACTAGTATATTCTTGGTGGTATAAAGTGGGAATAAAAGAATAAAATATCTCGTCATTGCTTTGCTGCTTTGTGTATTTTAGTTGGTAAAGTTTTTGTATGTTCTATAACAGAAATTCTTAGTAATCTTGACTTGATGATGTTGCATTGATTAAATCTCAGAACAATCTACACATAAAATTATTATACAATGCACATGCTACGGTAATTATTTTACCTGAACTGATATGTTCGGTTTGTCATTGCAGCTGTGCACTTATTTCCATCTATTTTTGTAAGACACCGATGGTTTTCGTCACGATTGTTTGCTTTCGTGAGTAATGGAAATAGAAAAACTCCTGTGATAAGTTGTAATATAGTTGTGATGTAGTTGCTTCATTTAATCGTCTCACTAGATATTATATAAGTATTTTCGCTTTAGTAAATTCCATCATCGACCCTAGCATTTAAATTAACTGTTCGTAAATAAATTAAAAGTACGGACACCTGGATATCGTAAAAAGGCATCATGTGCACATCTTTTGACCTTAAAAGCTACGGTAAAAAATCTTCCAGCGAATTTTGTATCTGCAAGAGTATTTGTAGATATAAACACTTTAAATTTCTGTATGCGTCTGTTGTATGTAACCTAAATTGTGCTAAAACGGTGAGTTTTTTTGTTTTGCGGCTTTATAACATTATCACAGTGTATCACTTGTAAATCTTTGAGTAAGTTTTACCTTTTTTTAAACGACTGTCAAAGTTAATTGTAAACTTTCTAATTACTGCACTCTAGGTAACTTCTTATGCACAACAAAAACAGTGTTTTACACTGGGAAAACGTTTTACGCTACTGTACAGTTAAGTTGTACGTCAAATGTTCCTTTTCAATCATAATAATTGCAAGTTTTAATATATATCTGCAAGAAATTATATCAAGAGTATTTATTGCATTGACAAGGCTATTGAATACATTACTAAGTTGTTGCCAACATATTTAATTTTTCGTCTTGTAGTTGGTTTAATGCGTAATGGTGACAAAACTAAATGGTGTTTTGTCTGGTCCTGACCTGAGGTGTTTTTCGCTTTACAAATAATAATTTAATTATTAAATTTTCTATAAATGCCATCACAACGAAAAAATTTTAATTATACGAAAACAATCCAAGTTCTGAAAAAAAAAATTCTCTTTTTAAAACCTATGTAAAAACAGATTTTTCGTTTCTTTTGCAGAAGTAATATCATTTTGATATAAAAAAATGTAGTAGAATTTTTAAAAAAACGACACTTAGAATTTTTAAAAAAGCATTACAGAATCTACCAACTTCACATTATAAGGAATTAAAAAATTGTTTGCAAAAACATGATGTTTGTTAATACCTGTTTTTTTTAAGGATTAAGAAACGTATATTCGCGGATTGACTGCTTTAAATACGGTTTAGCAACTAAAAAAAGTCTTTTTTACAGTTGAAGCTATGATAATTTAAAACTTTTCTCATTGCATAATGCAACATGCAAAATGCGCGTACAAAAAACATTATATAGTATTGACGCGTAAATAACAGCCAGATTGTGGAGTAAGTATGTCTACGTACTTGATCAACATACCATAAAGTATGCATAAAATACACTTTACTTGCGCATAATGGTAGTGTTTCGTAATATAAAATAGTTTTTTAATAATATATATAGTTACAAAAAAAAGTTTTGCTTTGTTTATGCCTTTTTGTTACAAAAAACATTTTTTATGTAATCATTTAATGTTATAACTACTTAAAGAATTGGTTTTGTCTTTAATTATTTGTTTGCAATTTTCTTATGGCATAATTAAAATTTTGTACATATTATTTTTTTTTTCTTTTCGTTTGTGTTGTTTTATTTTTATATTTTCCTTTTTATATTTTCTATTTAAATATAGCCTATTTACATGTTTGCTAAAAATATTTTATTTTGTAATTTTATAAAAGATATATTTATATTTACTTTACAAAAAATTGGCAAAACGTAATATTATAAGAAAAGTAAATTTATATTTGTATTTACTGCGTCATTGATTCAGTCTACAAATAAAACAACATTAATACTCCAATAGTTTTTGCAGTAATACAAGCAAATAAAAAAGAAAATTTAGGTAAACCAACAAATACCTGACATTAGAATAATATTTATAGTTTTGCCTTTTGTAAAACAATTACCTAATCATATAAATTTAAACTTTTTATGTAAAACTAAAAAAAAAAAACTAAAGCTGTCCATGAACTAAATAAAAAAAAAAGTGTACTTTTTGTTTCTCTATTCCGTTAAAAACATTTGTCAAAATTATACACGATAAATATTGTTTTTAATATAATTATTGTTTTTAATAAAGTTTTTAAAAGAATAAAAAGTGTTATTGCACATTATTGTTAGCTTAAAACTAGACAATTTTGCTTTCTGATAACACAACACTATTAAACATTATAATTGTAGCAGCATACAACGCTTTTTATTTAAAATGCGGTTTTAAATCAATATACATGTCTGTCGGCTAATTATAAATATGATTTTATACTCTTTAGTTCCGAGCAACGAGCTTAAATGTATATATATAAAACAAAATGACTTAGAGTTGTGCTTTGTACCGTATAGCTTTAGTGTACGATACATATACTACAGATTACCGTATAGTTTATAGTAAGTTTTTGACAAAAAAAACTTTGTAATTAAATGATTCTGGTCATAAACCATCATAAGATTTAGCAAAAAAGGTATTACACATTTAATTGCCCATATAAAGCCTCTGTTTTTTTTAACTTTAAAACATGTTATCTGGTATGCAAAACAAAATCAAATGCTTTTGCAGTTGTAAAAAGATCATTTGTGTAAAGATAAAAAAGACATGCTGAAAAAAATTATAAGTTTATAGTGAAAAGAGAAAAAAACAACAAAAAAAACAATCTATCACAAGTAAAAATCATAAATTCATAGTTACAAGCAATAAAAGACTGCTGTTAAGTATTTATGACAAAACTAACTAACTGTGTATGTAAATGACTAGTGCGCCAACCTCACTGTGTTCTTGTGTAGAAAATTCCCCGATTTTTTTCTTTACCATTATATATGGCAACGTTAATACATTTTAAGTTTAGACAGTTGTATAATCCTTGTAATAAATACATATACCGTTTGACATTCGTCCTCAATTTAGTTTAAAAGTTTTTTTGCTTCATCGGAAAACTTAATCCTTCATATAAAAAAAAAACTTATTATGGTAGTAGATATACAAAACAAAACAATGATAGTGCATATACTATACGCTGTATGTACTTTCTGCACGCTTTTTTGCATATCTTCAATTACAAACCGTGATCCTTTATATGACTAGACTAGACAAATATATTTTTTTTTTGACTGTCATATTTTCTGAGTATACAGTTTAAATTTATATCAGCTTTGTATGAGTGGGTACTTGTTTAAACCAAAGTCTTGAATGTTTGCAAATTGGGCAATGCAAGTAGTTGCAAAAAAAGGTTTGTATCCACTGAGTATCCAGTCGTACTTTACGAAGCTTTATACCAAATAAAAACAAGAACGATAGAACTATGTACTAAAAAAAACAGCTTACTTCTCCATATATTTTGTGTTTAACGTGTAAATACGCAATTATACATATGATATAATTATGATGAAAGAGATGGTAAATATAAAATAGCAAAAAGCATGCCACACCAGCGTTAAGCTATATGATTAAAATGCAGAATTACGACGAACAGGCTGTATCTAATGTTATATAATTTTTTATTTTACTGTAACATCATTTTACTACAAAAGATGTCAATAAGAACAGCCCAAACCACGGTTTTTCTTTGTTTTTTGTATTGTTGTATACGACGTTAGGCATTAAAGAGGACATTACAAATTGTATATTGTTGTAACTATTTTAAATGGATAATGTGCGCTTTTAAGATTCAAAAATTATATAACTGCGATTTTATGAACAACAGGTTTGTATACTTCTTACAATATGTTATAAAAAAAATACGCGTAAGTAATTTTTGCTCTTATTAATTAAATGTAAGTTTTAGACCTAATAATATTTCATATCTAGACTTCTACTTTTTTAAAACTAACTAGCAATTTTGACATATTATGTGAGATTCAAAAAAAAATAAAAGCTGTAAGAATTTGCAACTGTATGTTTTGCAAATGAAGTAAAATGTGTACATACAAATGTTTAGACTTTTTGCATTATAAGCATCAATTATAATTTTTTTATATAAAAAGTAAATGTTTTTAGATACGCTTTTAGCAATTTTTCTTTACTATTTTCTTTTTGAATAGTACATCGTAAACGAATTTAGTGCTGAACCTGAAACCATAAAACAAAAATAGAGTTTTTACAAAAAAACATATGAATTATCTTTCTACTCAAAAAAAATAATGTTCTAAAACCTCGGGTTTATTATAAGTGTAGTTTTTTTTACGTTTTTTACATAAAAAACAGCATTGTAAACATAACAAACTAAAAAAATAACGAAAAAAATGAATATTGTCTAATTAGTTTCTACATACTTTGATAGGGGCTAGTATATTTTAAAGATATTTCTAGTGTTTTTATATCTTTTCACCTCTCAGTATCAGGTTCAGCATATGTTTTCGGAAAAGCGCGTGACTTTTTTTATTTGGCTAATACGTTTATTCTTGCTTTTTGTTGTATATTATGTGAACCTTTAGCTATATTTACTGGGCTTGAAAAAAATATAACCGGTGAAAACTTTTTTCGTTTTCTTGAAGCCTTTATGTAGAAAACAATTGTTCCATGTTTTTTATATATTAAAATCATTTTTTTTTCTATTTTTTGTTTGTCTTATATTTACATAAAATTTTTGCGTTTTTGTTACCCATATTGTTGTATTCAATATAATTCAGATACATAATTTACAAGTTTAAGTGTTTATATCGGCATACGGGTCAGCATGATTTAACCATAATAAATTGCTTAAGTTTAGACAGATATTAAAAAAATATGGGGTGGTTATCAACAATAAATATCATGGTAATTTTGCTTTTAATGTCGTATTAACATCGCACCGAACTTTTTATGTATAGTAAACATACGGTCGAAATAGTTTATGCTTATTGTAGTGTTTCTTTGTCTCCTGTAAACATTTATGCTCGTATCTTATAATTTGTGAATTTTTTCTGTTGAAACCAATATATTTGCACTGTAACCTTTTTGAATTAGGCCATAATGTAAAAAACTCTATAAGCTTACAAGAGTGAACATTTGTAATTATCTAGGAGTTATTTTGCAACTATTTAAAACTATAAAGTAGCAATTTTATGTGTAAATGTGTAAATGAAATGTCAATTCTTATAGATTTCTAGACCATATAAAAAATATACATAAAAGAAGACAAGAAAAAAAATGATCTCTTTTTTTTGCACAACATGCGTTTAAATTTGCGCACATGTGCGCAAAAAAAGAGAAAAAACGCAGAAAAAAATTAGATACAAATGTAGAACTTAAAAAAGTAATCATTAGTATAAATTACTACAAATACGTAAAATGTAAGACCCCTGTTCACTTTTTTTATTTAAGCGTGAAATCGTGTACAAAATTTATGGTTATAGACTTTACAAAGCAACAATTTTTTGTAGAAAAAATCTAGACGGTATATTTATAAGAATGACACGCGTTTCTTACCGTAACCCGTACTCAGGGCTCGCTTATATAACTTAGTTCTTACAAAATTTACATTGAATTTCCCGCTATCTCGAAAAACTCAATATTTGTTTCCTGGTGTAGCGTGGTTTTTTTTACCCCCTCGTGGTTCTTTTACCCCAAACAAAAGAAAAAATAAAATTAAGAAAAGAAAAAATAAATATATTTAGTTTTTTTTTTGCATATTTATCTAGAAAATTTTTATCTTCTTTATCTCTTGTGATATCTTATAAAACCAAAATGCATGTTTTTTGGTTTATACGTTACAAATAAAAATATAAAGATTATCAACTATGTTTACTGACGATTTTCGTAGTATTTGTATCTTTAAATTTTTTTTCGCAAAAAACTTAAAGTTTATAATTTTACATAAAAAAAATATCGTTTGCAGATTTTTGTTCAATACGTATACCAGTGGCGTATCCAGGGATTGGGGTCGAAAAATAAACCCCCGGTCCCCCCGTAAAAAACACCTGCCCTGATTTAAGGGGTAACGGTATTTTTTGAAGATTTTCGACCTAGAAAATCAGTAATTTTTTTAAAAGGTTTGCGTAAACGATTTTGCATTGCTATACCTTGCGAAGCAAAACTAGGGTGTCTAATGTCATAAAATTTAATTTAGGGTATGAAATATAAAAAAAAGCGTAATTTTATATTCTTGAGATATAAAAAACATTGAAATGTATAACAAAACTCTTTTTTTGTCCTACTAAGCCTTACAGATTTTGGAAAAAAAGTATAATTTTAAAAGTCTTAGTTAGATGTTAAAATACACTGTATATATGTACAACATACATGTTACATGCATTAAATTTCATGTAAAATAATGCTTTTGTACAGTATTTTTGACCATGTGCATACTAAATAAAGGTTGTAATGTTAAGTGAAGATTACGCCTGTAGTTTGCAAAAAAAAAAATGTCTGTATTTTTTCTGTAGTTATTATAGCAATAAAAAGCACACGTGTTCGTTGTAGAAAGTATTTTTTGCTTATAAATCGTTGAAAAATAAGTAGAGAATAACAGAAATTTTGCTTAGTTATAATAAAAAATCCAAAGCCGTAAAATTAAAATACTGTTAAAGAACTGTCCCTAAGTTTTAAGGAACGCCAATAAAATGTACATAACAAAGTGGTATCTTTGACTCTTATAATTTATCCTTTATACTACAAAGAATAATCAGTATTATATTAAAGGCCTATCTGGTATAGCAAAAAATGTTTTGCCTTGTATTCTGGGTTCTTTTAAAAAAAAAGTATTTTTTCATACCTCTGAAAACGTGCTGACGTATGTTTTCGTTTGGCTATTTTGTAAGGCAAAGTTGCAAAACATTAGTTAATGAATTGTTTAGTAGAAGTCGTATTTAGGGGGCAGAAAATAACATCGGTTTTTTTGAAAGATACCATAATACAAAGTGAGCGTTTTTTTTGCAAACTGGACACGTCTATAATTATACATAGCAAATTCTTAATTTTTCGTAAACTTTAGTAAGACGTTAATATGCATATATTGTATATACACATTACTTCTGTCCATTAATAATTTTCGATGTACCATGTTTACGCCGCGCACATAAATTATTGATGCACACTGCACTTTACTTAATTTCAAAGCAAATGCTTTTTTATTATACACAAAAAGCAACTTGCAAATCACTGCATCACAATTTTAATTATATGAAATTTTGTTAAGATTACCATTTTTAGTATTTTTATTTACCTTTAAACTAGTTTTTACAAAATATCTATAAAAAAGATGCACGCAGATAAAAAAATTTTTCTGCTATCTCTTATAGACACAATTTGCCTACAAGAAATATATTATCATTGATAAGTAATATTTACTTTTGTATCTTGTCGTTTAAGTATCGGAAAAGTATAGAAAAAACGCACTGATTAAACAACAAAAAAAAAAGTAATTTATATGACCGTGTTTAAGAACGACTACATAGTAAGAAGCGCATTTTTTGCAAAAAAAATATTAAACAACAATACAAAATTGTCGACTTTTTTTAACGCCTGTTTATTGTGTTTTTTTTATTAGTATTTGACAACAAATCATACTTGTAAGTAATCACGTTCCTTGTTTCTTGTTAGAAATCATATGATAAGCCGTTTTTTGTGTTTTAAATTTATACAATGAGTTGTTATCTTTTACATGAAAGTGTAAATGCGTATATACCACTTTGTTTTTTTTGCTAAGTTTACAATAAAATTACAGCAAGTATTTTTCTACATAGTCAGACGTAGAAGTGCTAAATAAACTCGTTTAAATGTTATAAATTGGTAAAAGAACTGACGGCACCAGTTTGCACCAAACCAAACTGGACTAATCATACCCGAACTTTACAGAATTAAACAACCAAAGCGTACCAAACCGAACCGAATCGAATCGAACCGAACCGAATCAAACCGAACCGAACCGAACCGAACCGAACCGAATCAAACGTAACCAAAACGAAATTAACCTGACCGACGTACACCAAACCAAACCAAACCGAACCAAACAACACTGAACCAAACCGAACCGTCTCAAACCAAACCAAACCGAACCGAACCGAACCGAACCGAACATAACCGAACCGAACCGAACCGAACCGAAGCGAAGCGAACCGAAGCGAACCGAACCGAA
>JAQFYM010005518.1:0-13168 GCA_034694785.1 Agrenia bidenticulata
AAAGCCGGTTTTTTGATCAGCAAAATCGTCATTTTAGCAGTAAAAAATCAGCACAAAAATCGGAAAAAAATCGGCAAAGGGCCCGGCAAAGAAACCGGTAAATAATTCCCTATTAGTGTGATTTTTTTTATTCGCTCATTTAAAGACAAAAATATTGCATATTGCTAAATTATTGCATATAATTAACGTTTTGAAAACATTATGGACGTGTCTGAAATATAAATCAGAACCCGATACTACGCAAATTCATTATTTTTAACAGAACGGTTTTTTTTCTTATAAGACTAAAAACAACTTCTTAAAAAAACTAGTCTTGACATGTTTCTTAAAGGGAATCTGATTTTTAGCTTATTGCAACAAGAAGATATTTTTATTGAAGAGAGTTCTTGAATAAGCGCGTTCTTTTCGAAAAAAGACACGGTCTTAATTTTTAACAGCAAAAACATTTTTTTCGGACTTATAGTCAATAGTAGCATCACTAATAAAAAAATATGGCTACGATATACAGAATTGTCTAGTAAGCGTATTTTCTCTAACTGTAAAGACATTTTTTATCTTAAAGCTATTTGGTGTAATTTTAGATTTATCTAATTCAAGATTATAGAATTAATATGACTGACCGTGTTACAAGGTTTCTTTACAAGCTTAGATCATGTAATAATTGGGCTATTTTTGTTTTTGCACATGCTATTTCGGCAGATTTGCATTAAAATACTCCTTGTAAGATTTTTGTATTTTTGAACGAAACTACAAAAAAAACAGTATTAAAACTTTTTTTACCTATTATATTTGGTTTATATAGTACGTATATATTTTTTTATACTCATTTACAAATATTTTGTGCCATAGAGTTGGTTTGTGCGCGTTTGTTAGTCTTTGCGTGCATTTAACTAGCAATAACAGCGTTTTGTAGTAATATAAACGTAGAGAGTACAACGGGATTATTTTTTTGATGATCCCGGAAACCAATATTTGTGCAATTTATAATTCCGGGATCCCGTTGATTTTCGGGATTCAAATTTTTTTATATAGAGCCTTAAATTTAATGCAAAAAATTTCAACAAAAAAAAACAGTGACTATTTTTATATTTAAAAAAACTTAACAAAAAAAAAAAACCGTATAACTATATAATATTAGTTTAAATTAAAATTTTATTATTGTTATTAGTAATCAAAGTAATATGCCTAGATATAATTTACCAGTACCTGTTAACGATTAGAATACATGACAACACCCCTATTCTTAAACGATTATCTAGATATAATCATTGAATATTATGTGTACTTTAAGCACGTAGAACATAAATATAATTTGTTCGTTTTGATAATTAGCGCGTCTTTAAAGCACAAAAGGGGTATAATGATAAGGTAAAAAATCTGTTAGGTCGAATTGCGACAACTAACTTATCAAAAAACTTTGCGTACTATACAAACATGTGACATCATACGGTTTTAAAAGTTGTCTTGATGGCAAAAGTTCGAGATATGTGGCAAAAGCTTAACTTGTCAATCATTTTGTTTCACATGCTACATAATAAGCAGTATTATTTAACAGTAGAAAAAATGATGCGTCTTTTTAATACAATTTTTCAGGCCAAAAGTCCTGTATGTGATATTGTTATCAATCCCAGTAAATAAAGTAAATTTCCCAGGATTCGGGATTTTATAAATACCGTTGAATCCCGGATCCCGGGATTGCATTCTCTATATAAACGTCTTTTTGGACTTTACACTTAAGTGCCAATAGTCTCTTTAAAGCTTTTTAAAACTTACATAGATGCCCAAAGTATATTTAGAGACGCTCGAAAAAATATGGTTTTTGCCCATATCTTCCACAAGATTATAAACTAAATTGCATCAAAAGATTATATTTAGTATTTTTTATTGCCAACCTTCTCTTTTGTAAACATATGCATCCAACTGTAGTTTTTTTGAGGATTGCCGTCAACCCTTCTAAAAGGAACAACCAGAAAATACATGCCATCACATAAAATTTAATTCTACAACGTGTGCCGGTGTATATTTATAGTGTACGAGACCCACGCATACATCTTTTGAGTTTATACAAAAATCATATAAACGTCGTCTGTTTACCGTGGGCACTTAAGTGTTAAAAAGAAAATTTTTATTGTTTTAAATTATACGGTATAATTTGCAGGATGAAGTCTATTATTTTAGAAAATATATTTTTTCATTTTTAAATTTTGTTGCTTTTATGAATTTTGTTGCCTTTATCTATGTATCTGGCATTTTAACCATGGGTCTGATTTCAATTTTGTTCTAACGTAGATATTTAGAAAATATTAATTTCTTTCAGGGGGGATATGATCCTTAAAATTGTACAAAATTACCATCCACAGGGTAAAATAATTTTGCAAAGGGCGGACTGGTACCCCCTTATCCTCCCCACTTTCCGACTAATGTTTTAAACCCTTTACCATTTACTTAAAATACATAACTGATATTTTACATTGCTTATAGTTTTTCTTTTACAAAGTAATAGGCATATAATGTTTAGTAAATTTATTTTTGTTTTAATAGTTTTTTAATACCTATAACCACAAAAAAAATTTATTTACAGCAATATTACAATCGTTTTATATTTTATCTTTAGAAAGAATTACTAGTACAGAAAAATCAGGTAACACAAAGGCAGAGTCTATAAGCAAGTCTAAAAATAGTGTTAACTGTTAATTCATTTATTTTAAAAGGTAGTGTGTCAACTGTTAACTTTACGTAAACGCGTTAACGGGTGCCCAGCCCTACTCTAAAGTCTTTTTAATGTCATAGTTAGTTTATGATGCGCGCACTTGCATAAACCAGCAGTTTTACTTGCGGTTTGCGCATGTTTAAATATATCAAAACTAGCATAATAATTAATCGACAACTTTTTTTTTACCTGTGTAAATAAGCGGCATTTTTATTTTAAAAAGGTTAATTTACATTTAAAAATGGAAAGAAAACATACGTGTATTGTAAGAAACCGTATGTTTGTATATTATACTTTTATTAAGAGACAAAAACTAAACCCGATGTAATCGCACAGCTTATCGTCAATCGTTTTGAAAACTCAAAAACTGCTATTCCTATACAAAATAAGCAGAACAGTGTCATTCATCATAAAATTTTATGCAATTTCCTCCAATTTAGGAGATTTGTATTTTATAACGGTTGACAAGTAAAAGGCACTGTTGCAAATTATATAAATCCATCGATTGTAATATGATTCATTTTAGTGTAAAACTGCACTTCTAAATGTATATTTACTCAAGGATGGAGAAAATCTTGAAACAGAAGACTAAATACGGACAATCTGGCAAAAATTCAAGTAAAAAAATGTATTATTCAGTGACTCAAGATTGTTTGGCAGTATATTTTTAAAGAGTAATTTTCGATGTATATCAGGCTTTGTTACCAGGTATCTATTTACAAAAGTGCTAGAACAATTATAAAATACTATCTAAACATTTTATTTTTATCAATAAACATTATAAACTGCGTATTTGTAACAATGCCTTAGCCTTTTTTTGGTATGTCTGTAAAGCAGTTACGATTGTCGTAACATATTCCACTATAACGACTACAGAAAAATACATAAAAGTTGTGAAGATACCTAAATAATCAATATAAACTGAAAGCACATATTTACAACGAGAAATTGCTTAAGACATTTCTTTAAAATGCAATCAATTGTAGTTGATGGTTAACATATCATGTAACGTATTCCAGGTAATATTTTAAATGCCTTTGTTGGTCTTTTGTCTGTTGCATATTGACTTTAAATGTAGTAAATAATTTTTTTGTACATAGCAGATTTTCAAAAAACTGTCGAACGAACATTTTGTATAACTGGATCCCGTATTATTTCCCGGGATAAATTTTTTTAGTTTTTTTTGCAAAATCCCGGGATACCGGGATTGGAAACCCTACCTTCCTACATCACTGGTAGTTTTTTCAAGTCAATTTCACTTACCCCTCCACGTTTAATAAAGTAGTAACAATGAAACACGAACTAATCCACACTTTAGTAACCACGGAAAAGATACTTTCTATTGCAACAAATCCACAATATGTTCTCACCGGTGGAACTTCAAAGCAGGCCTCATTGTACAACCTTTCAAATTATGATAAAATAATTTTGTGCCAAAGAACAAAATCAATCCGAGCCGTTGCAATTAAAGATGAATACATAGCATGTGCATCTTATGATTCAATTGGGGCTCTATTTATAAATATGCAACTTATTGATATCATTGAAGGTCCTGAAACTGAAATGAAAGGAATATGTATTTCCGACTGTAAGCATTATATAGCGGTAGCCACAAGAGGAAAAACTGTATGGGTTTTAAGAATAAAAGGAAATGCAGATTTACAAAATGTGACACTGGAAATAGACAGTATATTGGAGGACCACACACAAGATGTAAAGGGGGTACGATTTATAGATGGTAGATTAATTTCTTACGGATATGATACAACATTAAAAGTATATGAGAAGATGGAGTATAGTGATAGATGGGAGCTTACACAGAATCTGGAAGCCCATGATGATATTGTCTGGGATGTACAAGAGTATAAGAACGGAATTATAAGTTGTGATGGCGGTGGTAATATTTGTATTTGGAAACTTGATGTTAACGGGTTTTACAAAAGAAGTATGATGAGAAAAGTCAGTGAATATCCTATTTATGCTATAAATACAGTAGATGATTACATTGCATGTGTTTGGAATAGAAGCAGTGTAGGAATTTTAGATGAAAATCTGGATCTCATAGATCTTATAAAAGAGATTCACGTGGGGGATATCAACTGTATGAGTTACTGTAAAGAAACAAAGATGGTTGCTACTGGCGGAGATGATGGGAAAATTATAATCATGAAACTTGAGACGTAAGCCAATAAAATAATTCTTTAATAATATATTTTTTATGTCAAAAATAAAATCATTTGCTTCTTTTAAAAAGCTGAAAAATAAAATTTATAATATAAATTAAGGGCGTGGATTATTTGGCGAAAAAAAAAGTTATACAAGGCACTATTTCAATAACAATTCACTATTTCGTTTTATGTCTAAGTCTGTTGCATACCAATGAAAACTTTTTATAAAAGCTTTTATTAACTAAGACAGACTTTCTTTTAAGAAAATATACAAAATAATAAATAAATTTTCTAAAAAAATTTAGGCACAAACACGTTTTTCTATCAACCCATGCCATAATTTGGCAATTTTGCAATAAAATATAATATTTCTAAAAAATATAAGATTAAACCGTTGTAATTACATTTAGCAAATTTATTCATGTGTCAGGTTTTTAAGTATAGTTTTACTTACCACAAACAAATATATTTGGATGTATTCTGTAAGATTTAAGCATTGTATAATAATCATCTATTTGAGCGTCTTAAATTTGCTTTGATTTACAGATCTAAAATATTCGGCCATTTATTTTTTAAAATTAAGCGAAAAAATCCACATATTTACGAAAAAAAGAATAAAAGCGTTATAAAAGGCAAATCAAAAACTTATACGCATTGATAGAGCTGTGAGTTTATTTTTTCTAAACATTTA
Organism: Agrenia bidenticulata; assembly: GCA_034694785.1. Lineage (NCBI taxonomy): Eukaryota > Metazoa > Arthropoda > Collembola > Entomobryomorpha > Isotomidae > Agrenia > Agrenia bidenticulata. The sequence goes on from JAQFYM010005518.1 coordinate 5,570, forward strand.
TATTGCGTTTTTATTTTTTAAAAATATTAGTTTAGGAAAAATGTCACACTTCTCTACCTAATTTATAATTCGAGTAGTAGTGTTCTTTTTTTGTCCTTATAAATAATATGATGTATAAAACTTAGTAAAGGTAAATCTGTCTATATTGGACTAAAATTGACTACAAATTATCTACATATATTACACTTTTGGCACTAATTTTTTTACAAAATTCTTTAAGAAAAAATTTTTGTGTTATTTTAGTTGAATACTTACCTTATAAAAATTTTTTTAAACGGCATAAATCTCCATAGCGTTTAAATCATTCTTATAGATAATTTACGGGCACATTTTCCAATATACATATTTTCACTATAGAGAGATATACCTGCACATACAGCTTTGAAATATCAAAATAATGAATGTTGTTATAATATTACTATTATAAATATTGTTAAATTATAACCCAATAGATTTGAATTAAAATTTAATGTCTGCGATATGGCATTATAAATATATTATTTTTTTATATTAACTGCGTTTGCTATAAAGACTTGACGCTATTGGCTTTATTATAATTTTCTTTCGAAGGATAAACAATGACCAAATTAATATCTATAATCATTTTTTTTATAGGAGATCTGTCATCTGATAAAAATTTTTACTACTATATGTTTTTTAAACAATCAATATTAGATTATCACGTTTTTACGTGTCCCACGTGACATTTTTTCATTTTTACAAGTCTCTTATCTCTGATGAGTTTCATTTTCCCACCTCCATTTTTTTGCTCTTAACTCTCTATATCTTTCTTTTTTGTCTATTTTCTTGCATGTTTCATGGCCGTATCGTTCATTTCCAATAATTTTTCATTTCTTCTTTCTTTGTTTTGGATCTATTTATAAATAATAAATTTGGACCCCTCCATAATGGAACAACAACGCTCAAGAACAATCGTGCTCACCGGAACACCCGCATCAGTTGACTGCCAAACACTGTTGACAACATTCAAGCCATACGGAATTATCAATGGAGTGAAGATACGTATACGCATGCGTAATTCACAGGAGACACGCCTCGGGATTGTCTCATTCGAGAGCCACGACGAGGCCGAGAAGGCGATTGAGAAGAACGCAGACGGAATTGTGTTCGGGGACAAAAAAGTCGAGGTGTGTTATGCCAACAGTGGACAGGAGAGGGAAGGGGGTTCATTCGGAAGACGCAGCGGGTTCCACAAGACAAAGCTATTTGTGAGTGGGATCCCAGAGACAACAACCGATGACCAGTTGAGCTCGTTGTTGGGAAGTTGCAAGCTAATCAGGCCACACCCAAAGAAGGAGTACTGCTTTGCGAATTACTCAAGCGAGAAGGAAAAGAATGATGCGGTAGTAAGACTCGATGGAATGAAGATTGGGGAGAGCCACAATATTGTCCTAGCCCCAGCCAGATTCAGATCCACAAGAGATACTGACAGAAAGTACGATGGTGGATACAAAAAGAAAGTTGGCGAAAGAAGAAACAAGGCTATGGATTAATTAAAAATTAATACGTTAAATAACACATTATTAATATTTTATAAATCATTAATAATATTTATGATAAAATTATCATTAAGTATTGTACATCCAGGCGTATTAAATTCAATGAATATAGCTCACATTTTTAATATATTCTTTGTGGTGTAAAACTAATATCAAAAAGAAGTGAAGAAGAGCATATTTATCTTTAAAAACATACAAATACACTCTTTATTAAAAATAAATTATATCTCGGACCTATTGACCAAAACCGTGACGTATGCATAAACCTCGTGTTCGAAATGGTTTTATTTAGAGTTTTACCAATAGGGCATTGAATCCGCAATAAAAAAAATATCTTGTAAAATTTCTGATAAGAAACGATTAAAAATATCTATGGAGGTTTGAATATTACAGAATTTTGCCCGTCTCTTAAATTTACAAATTCTTGTAACAATTTTTTGTATCTGAAATCCAAATAGATGGCTTAAAAGGGGAAAAAGGTATAAAAATTTTTCGTGCCCCTGTCGTGTTAAAAATTGCCCCCCCCCATGAAAAATTGACCCCTTAAACTGGGGCAAGAAAAAAAATAAATATTTTGGATTCGTATTTTAACCATGTATTTGGCAACAACTTACAAAATTAACAATTTTCATGAGCTTATATGTTAAAACTTGTTTTGTATTTTTTTGTTTCCACATTATTTTTCCTCCTTTGATTAAACCATTTTTTAAATTATTGTTTTGAGAGTAAAAAAGGAATAGTAAAATAATGTTAATAGCGGAAAAAGCAGTTAACAATGTAAAAAAACACAATAAAATGTAATATACGGCTACGCATGAACTTGTCTATAGACAAGTTCAAGCGGTTCTTGTCAAAGAGGGGGGATAAAAATAATTCATGCGAAACTTGTCAGAAGGAGGGAAGAAATTACTTATGTTTATATGTAACTACAACCAAAGAAATCATTGAAATGCAAAAACATTGAATATTGTGATCTATAAACACAATGAGTTGTCGAAATTACAGAAATTGAATATTCAAATTTTATAACGATTGTAAATAAATTCTTTATGATATTGTTTAACACAAAAGCAAATTCTCAGCAAAATCAAAGTAATAATGGCATAATGTAAAGAACCCACTGTAAATATAACAAAAATACCGTATTTTAATCGACAATGACAATAAAATATTTAAAAAATTCTATTATGAGCAATATTTGCAGGAGATACCAATACTTCATTATAATTGATACTTAATATAAGCAGTAAAAAAAGTCATAAATACAAATAAAGACTATATTGCGTAGTTTCAACTGGCTTAACACTAGATACAAACTAAGATATACATATTATAACCGAAATAAATTTACAAAATTTAACCCAACCAATAAAAACAAATTGAAGTACATGAGAAATTCACAAAAAAAACAGTTAAGGCCTGTCCGAAAAATATCGTATACTAGGAAGATTGTACACAAAAAGTCAAAAAAATTGCCCAATCTAGACAAAATTTTTTTTTATCAAAATTTTTTACAAAATAAGTAGTTATGTGAATTTTTTGGGATATTTCTGCCATTTAAAATCATATTTTTTTATTTTACGTATACGAAAATATATCGTATAATACAGTCAACCCTCCCTATTTGTCCACCTCCTTATATTTCCTTTTCCTTATATTTCCCCCTTTTTTTATGATGTGGCTATTTTGGGCGTATTTTTTTATTATATGTCCACCTCCTTTTATTTCCAGTTTTACCCCTTTTTATGAAATCAACCCGTGTTAATCTGACTAATTTACAGAAGAAAAAAATTATTGACTACGCAAAGCTGCGTAATAGGGCCACCCATATTGAGATAGCCACTCATTTTAGTTCAATTTAACGTTTAGTAATAAATAGAAAAACTGTTGGCAACATTCTGAAAAGTGAAGAATAGATAAAAGAAGCTATCATATCAAACAAAGGAAAGATGAAAAGAAGTAAAGAATTGAAGTACCCAGTTATTGAAGAAGAAATGATCGAATGGATAGAAAGCATTGAAAATGGGAATTATATTATTTGTGAGGAAACTATACGGCAGAAAGCTCTTACAATCGCAAAAACTTATAACATCGACACATTCGAGGCCAGTAATGGATGGATGCAAAAATTTCTGCGTAGGAATAATATTTCAGCTAGAACAATGTCAGGTGAAACTGCGGATGTTCGGAGAGAATCTTTTGAAGAAGAAATCACGAAAATCAAAGACGAATTAGAAAAATATCCCTTATGTAATATTTTTAATATGGATGAGAGTGGTTTATGTTTCAAGGAAATACCATCCAAAAATATGTCAAGAAGATCTCAAAGAGGAAATAAGAAAAACAAGGAAAGGGTGACAGTAGCGTTATGTAAAAATGCATCAGGATCAGAAAAACAAAAAACATTGGTAATCGGACAATCTGCAAAACCTCGGTGCTTTCGAGACTTGAACGTGGAAAACTATTGTGATTATGCTAGCAGCAAAAAAGGATGGATGAATGGGAAGATATTTAATGAGTGGCTATACAATTTAAATCAGTATTTTCAGAGAAAAAATCGATAAATAATCCTGTTGCTCGACAATGCACCATCCCACATTTTTAACAGAATATACTCTCACATTAAGATTTTATTTCTGCCTAAAAATACCACGGGGATACTACAACCATTAGATGCAGGAATAATTTGCAGTTGCAAAGCAAAATATAAGAAACAGCTTTTAAGAGATATCGTGCTGCAGTATGATGGAAATAAATCTACATTTGAGTGTTTTAAGACGATTAAAATTTCAAACGCTATAAAATTTATAAAATGGGCTTGGGATGAGCTAACACAGATTACCATTATAAATTGCTGGAAAAAGTAGATATCTTGCATAACTTTGATCAAAGATTAGTTGAAGAGAATTTTAAAACCGGGGTAGACAATCAATTCACAGAAGATATAGCAGAAATAAACCAAAATATAAGTGCTTTAAATATCCAAGATGCCCGTTGCGCTGAGGCTTATATTGACATTGAATTATTAGATGATGAGGAGTATTTGAATAGCAATAAAGAAGAGAGTGAGGAATTAATTGAAGGAGCTTGCATACAAATTTTAACAATTGAAGATGATAGTGCAGAAGAAAAAGACTTAAGCGAGCAAAATATAACACAAATCATTTCTAGCAGTGACGCACTTTGTGCATTTGAAAAAATCAGTACTTATATGCATCAAAGAGAATGTTCAGAGGAAATGCAGAAATGTTTACAAAAAATACACACGTCTTTATATCAATTGAAAATGAAAAAGACTGTGCAGAAAAAGTTAACCGATTATATTAATAAACGATGAATATCTTAATGTTGCATAAATATTGTATTTTAAATTAATAAGACAGAAATATGGACTGTTATTCAATTTTTTTTATAATAATTTGGGAACTTTTTATTCAGTTCTATATATGGCCATATTCTTTATATGGCCCAAAAAGTAAATGTACGGACGGGGGAAATATATAGAGGGCTGATGTAGTATTAAATAGTTACAAAAAAAACATAAAGAAAAAAACAAAAATTATATTCGTGTTAATTATTATCTATCTATTTGTTTTTGTTGTTGAATTTTTTATGTTTCAAATAAGGTTTACTTATAACTGTTGTCAATAGATTTACGGATCAAAATACGGACTGCTTTTGGATGTCTCCGAAACATACCACAACATGCGATTATTTGTTGGGGTTACGAGCAGGGCTGATATTCTAATTTTTTTTCTAGGATGGTCATAAAAATTTTTTGAGCCTTAATTATACTTAAATGGCAATATTTACCATTTTTTTTATGTTTCCTGGGCGTGTCCTGACCCTCCTGACCCCCCCCCCCCCCTCCCCCTGCATAGCAGCCCTGGTTACGAGATGCTTAGAAAGAACCATTTATAGGTTCGTGGAATGATTGAAGATTTTCAAGCACTCGAGCTTTTGTTTAATCATTAAAATTTACAATCATTCATTAAAATATATGTTTATTCAAAAAATTATTTTCCGATTCTTTTGCAATTATTTTTTATGCATACTTCTAGTGTATCACAAAACTCTTTGGTAAACATAAATTAATGATTATACATTGTTTTTTCTGTTTGTAAGAATAAAATTAGCCATTTTTATTTCTTTGTGTTGGGGATGGACATATCAATGTCCCTCCCCTTACATGATGAAGTGCCTATAGATGGCCTAAAATTCGCTTAAAATGGGATTTTATAGCGGTAACAATAGAACTCGTCGAGTTGCGTCTTTTTTCGCGTAACCTTGGCGATTTAGTAGCATTATTGGCGTATTTATTATTGATTGGTCTTTTGGGTTATTTGACAGAGTAAATCACATGGTTGATAAATGTTATGTGATAAATGATACATAAGTGTCAAGTGTCAAATATAATTTGGTATATAAACACATGGTTAATATATAAATAGAAGGTTTAAATAATTTTTTCAAAGAAGTCGGGTGTTTCCCTCGGCTCATCCAAAACTTTGACTTTTTTAAATTTGCGCTTTTACTCATAATTTTCCCTTCTTGATATTTGTGTGTATATATGCTTAATCATAAATATTATTTGCTATAAAAAAAGGTTCCCTTTAAAATCCTCCTGTTTTAAATTGAATGCCCTATTTTTTTATAAATACCTTGTAAATTATAAAATTCGCATTTAATAATTTTATGGGCCGTTTTATAAATTTTTTTACTTTTTTCTATATAAACCGTCGAATTTTATATTATTTTATTATTTTTCTTGTATTTATTATATCGAAAATCAGCTTGGTACATGTTTTTTTTGTTTTTTGTTGCGTTTTGTAATTTTTGGATATTTGGTGCTTTTTCAGTAATTTTTGTGCAATTTTTAGGGTAAATAATTATTTTAAGGTTTTTTCTTTTAAATTAGTGCAAAAGTATCAATTAAAGGGTAAATTATTTATTTTTAGGTTATTTAACATTTACAATTTTAGAAATTACAACCTATATATGCAATAAAAACCAATAAATATACCGAATATACCAAAAAATATATCATCTTAAAAACAAGAAAAAAATATACCAAAAAAATGACGCCTTGGCAAATAAATACATTATGGTCACCCTGGACCGCAGGTGTAACATACCCTTTTCGGTTTTAACACCAGTTATATCTTTTTTTAACCATACCACTATAACATTTACAAATTTAAAAATATATTAAATTACGACTTGAATCTAGAAATCTACTATTTTTAATCTTCAAAGGCGAATAGAGATGTTTTGTGCTTTAAAAGTAATATAATTACAAAAAAAATAATTATAAACTTAAATTTTTTAGTAGAATTACTTTAGTATTTACTATGCTAAACTTAAATAGCATAGCAAAAAAAAGATGCCAATTTTCTATATTAGCACCTTAGGGTCTACTTTCTTTTTTATCCATTGTTTTGTTGCCTATTGTATTTTATTTTATAAGTAAGCCTAAGGTTTTTGATAATCGTCCTTCATTATTTTTAAAAGTATCTTTAGGGATGCGATAAAATTTGTTATCTGTAAGGGGTATCTTTTTTTATACTTTTTATTTGGACTTTTTATTAAAATGGTTTAGTATTTTTACTATCAATTAAAAGAGGGAAAACCTCGTTTTAACTAAATTGACAATTTGTACATATATATACATAACCATGCTATAGGGTCAAAAAAATAATATTATATACATTTTAAAAAAAGTTCTTAGCATATTGCGTTTATTATTTTTTTATTACACTTCTTAAATAAATTTTTCTGCATTTATATTTTTCGTTGTTCCATTAATACATTACATTTTCTCTATAGTATGTAATTTTAGTAAAAATACTTTCTACCAAAATTTATGCTTTAAGAGATTTTTATTATCAAACGTTTTGATAAAATTATCACGTGGTTAGCTTTTATATAATTAGGGCTAGGGTTCGGAATTCGCTATTCGAATATTCGAATATTCAAATAATCGAATTATTCGAACTGTTTTAGGGTATTCGAATATTCGAATTTTTGGAAAAATATTCGTAGTGTTTTTTTCAAACATTTTATTTTTAGTTGACAAATA
>JAQFYM010005519.1:0-13156 GCA_034694785.1 Agrenia bidenticulata
AAATTATTACCCATCCCCCTTATGGTGTCAAGAAAAATAAAAACTTTAATGATTCTGTTATTAGACGAACAATCATCAGAAAGATAAAATAATAAATTTATCTTTAATAAAGATTGGCAGAATTCTTTAGCAAAAAAATGGTCAACAGCAATTTCATGAATCCTTTCGAATGACACGGAAACAGCTAGAAAATATTTACAATGATATACCTCAAATTTCAGTTCACCAGGGTAAAAATTATAAAATCAAATTGCATATTTTTATATTTTACATTTCACACAAAAGTTTTTGCAGAAAAATGAGAGTAATTTTAAGCGTTCCTAAATCCACTGTATTTGTTATTGTGATTGAAATAAATGATTTTCTATTTCAATTTGCAGAAACTAAAATATACTTGCTTTGGAGGAAGAAATGGTTGATTTAAATCGTAAATTTCACGAAATAGGAAATTTTTATGGGAGCATACTTGTAATTGACGGGACGCATATTATGACTTCTGCCCCTAAAGTAGCAAATCCATTTAACTTTTATAACAGAAAAGGATTCTTTTCGGTAAATTTTCTATGTGTCGTAGATGCAGATATCCGATTTAGATACATAACTTATGGATTTGGTAAATCCCATGATGCAAGCATTTTAAGAGGATTTAACTTTTGTGATTTTCTAGATAACATCCCAGGTGAATTTTTTGTAATAGGGGACAGTGCTTTTGAAGGATTCCCAAATCTTAAGATAACAGAAATTACTGTCAATAATCCGTTAGATGCTAATGAGAGATATGTAATAACAAGACAACGTGGCGCCGTAGAAAATGCTTTTGGACTGCTTAAAGTAAAGTTCAAATTATTTCCTCTTGTGTTAAAAATGAGGAAACTGAATAAAATACATAAATGTGTGTTGTGGCGTGTATGATTCATAATTACCTTAGAAAAATAAAATTTGAAAGCCTATTTAATTTTTCTCGACCATATTCATAAGATTTAACAAATTATACCCTATGCTTTAAACATTTTTATTGATCTCAATTGTTTCTTGCCTCGGTATAATAAACTTCTTACTCAATTATTCCATTGTAATGTATTTTTCCATTTGGCCTTGGTTCGTCTCGTTTTCGAGAAAAACAAAAAAAGTCATATTTTATAGAATTTAGTGAACGCTTCTTTGGTGTTTTTTTTCTTAGTCTCCTTTGTTTCCTCATTATAATTTCATCATGTTTTTTTCTCTGTTCATTACTATCTTCAACAAGCACTTCACTATTGTTCCCCTTTTCCTCATCTGTGGTAATTTGTGGTTTGTTACCAATCCGACTTTCAATTACTCCCTGCGGCTATATTCTACATGTACTTGGTATAGTTATCTTCATGATATACCAGTATAGCCATTTACAGGCTTCTTCACCCGTCTTTCGACTTCTAAGAACACATGTTTTATATGCACTTAGCAACCCGTTATATTTAAGCCGCACATCTGCGTAAACGTCAACTTTCTCAAGTGCTAAGGCTTTTTTAATCCATACTATATAAAATGATTTTGGATTGCCAAGTGCAGCTTGAAACTTTTTAATCATTTGGTTTGAATGACAAATTTTTATGAGTTTCATGGTAAGTTCTGTGCTCCATTTAATTTTCCCGTGCATAAGAAGGGGTACTTTTTATATATATAAAACAGATGTATACATATGGACTGGATGAAAAATATTTTATAGACTAAAAATATTATATATAAATAATTTTCTGACATCTAAATCACTAAATATTTTATATATAATTTTATAATACATAGAAGAGGATAGAAAATAATAAAAATACATAGAAAAAATTCTTTGGTTAATTATTAATGAATTATGGCGATTCGTAAATAAATTATAACATATGATTGAACTACTGCGGGCAATAAAATTTATAAAAATTAACAAAAAATATGCATAAATTTTTTATTATAAAAAATTCTGGACACGCCTAATATTTTTGAAAAATCTTCAGGGCTCGCCTTTACAGAACCGGCAGTATGTACCACGGTCGAGCTGCCACAGGTTACCTTACCAGCCTGGTATAGGTACGTGTCTAATAAAACAAAATTCCGCAACGCGTTACCAGCACGTTACCAGGTATCAGTAGTTTATTAGACTTTAAAAGATAATTTAACAAAGTTTTTTTTCCCAAGTTACAGAACTTTTATTTCAGAATTCAAACGTGTATGTGTTGTATATACATGCATAATATTTTTTGCGTCTGAAACAAAAAAGCTGGGTTTTTTGACTCTGCTCCTTTTTAAAAAAAACATAATTTGGGTTTTTACAAAGGCCGTTATAACCATTTACTAAGAGTGTGTATTTGATTCGTTGCTGGTAGAGATTGTATGTTTTCCGTTAGTAACTTTTTGATATAGAAAAAATGAGTTGCCATAGCAAGTAGGAATATTTGGTTGTTTTTTTTTACAGTTTTTACTGTTTATGATATTTTTTTTTTGTCAATATAATTCAAAATAAACACCATGTGCCAAAACTACCCATAGAGGTGACCATAGGTATAAATTATACCTTTGTAAACCACATGTGCTATAGTAAATTCAAATACAAAAAAAGTATACTAAAGGATAAAGTACCATAGATAAAAACAAAAAAATTTACTACAAAGTTTTTTACTAAAAGTAAAATCAACTACTCGCCTTAAATATGACCCGACTTACTACCTAAAAAAACAAAAAAGTGTAAAAAAAAAAGAATAAATAAAGCGGTAAATCCAGAATCGAAGTAATTAATGAATAAACAAAACAATGCACGTTAAAAAATGTACCAGTACCGTCTGTACCTTACCTGGTACGGTAACTTGGGCAGGTTAACGACTACAAAAAAATACATGGTACGGTACGGTAACGGTATGCTTAAAAATTTGTGTGAAGGTACATGACTGTTACGGTACACTGCCAAATCTGCACCTATAAAACAGTTTTTTTTTAGCAAAATACCCTAAATAAAAGCAAATGTTATCAAAAAAAATGGCAGAAATCTTAAAATACATGCGTTTGCCACAGCATGAAATACGCAATTAAATAAAACAAAATATCGAAATGACAAAATAATAGCTACCTAGATCGAGTTTAATAAACAATACTATTGCGGTAAATTATTTGTAAAATTTTAAAAATTTTGTGTATAAAAATAGTCTGTTAAATTAAAAATTTATTTTTATAAAAAAATCACTAATTTATTAATATTATTGATCTTGACCCATAATAAAATCCAGAATTTCAGGTGAGTAGAATTATAATGTACGGAGATTCCAATGAATCAAAATATTTTTTCTATAAACAATATAATACCACCGATTTACAGAGAAGTGCATGTGACATTGAATTAAATTATAAAGAAAAATCTCGCCAAAAATAGGCGTTTCTTGGATTACTTTGCACTTAAAATACATGCGAAAAATATATATCATTTGAAAGAAACAATTCTAACAGAACCAAAACTGAAACGCCATATATTTATTACGTACTAATACTTGTATCCTAAATACTAGCAATATTTTAAAATTAATAAACATTAGTTTATATGCAAAAAACAATACCATGGAAGAAGAGTAATGCGTAAAAGCCTAGTTGCCCCCTAAATTATGGCCTTTTTTTTGCCCTGATTTAAGGTAGTTTAAAGGCGTGAACAACCCTTTAAAAATCTTATTACATTATTTATCTTATAAATATATAACCACATCTAAAACACCTACCCGTATTCCTACCCACTTACTAGGGTATGGAAAGTAACTTACCGGTTTATTTTTTAACCGTAAAAAACCGCAAGTATGTATGAAAAAAAGTAAATGGTAGAAGAAATTTCACATTTGTATTGGCGAAACGAAAATATTATCGTATTCTTAAAATGTGGAAATTCATAAAAATATAGATTGCAGCCAGAGATGGGCAGATTCTCGTTTTTAACACAATGGGTCCTATTTTTGATTATATTGGCGAGAATATTCTTGGTAACGGTAATATTAAAAAAAAATCTTTTGCAGATATTTTTCGATACGATGAATTTTTGGCTGAATCCAATCACAAAAGATTTTACGAAAAATAGAAATAAAACAGGTATTTGGCATATAAGCGTAATAATCGCAATTTGCTGAGTAACAGCATTGTAAATGAAGTTATATAAAATAATCACGAAGTTTTTGTATTTGAAAACATGTCAACCTATGATTCTTTATACGTAGGGCAAACAAAACAAGTTGTTTCTTTTACAAATTAAAGTCAAACTTTTATTATAAAATAAGACATAAGCCAAAAAAACCTTTTTTTATATTAGGGTGCTAAGTAAAATGTAAGCCTCTAAAAGTGTGTTGGCATTGAAAATGGTTTTTTGTTCTAAAAGTATGTGTCTAGTGATTTAAAAATAGATCTAACTACAGATAATATATGGTGATATCAATTAAATATCGGACAAGGCTGCAATTGCTGTTTTTGGTAGTCAATGCAATTATTCATTTTATGTTTATATTTAATGAGTGTGTTTACTCTACCGTTCTCAATTATAAAAAGAAACTACAAAAAAGGTGTATTTATTAAAAGTGCAATATTCTTTTTTTAAAAAGAAAAAATCGGTTTGCATCAATTAAAGATATTGTAATAGAATGCTTTACTTGTAAAAATTTTTTTGGTACTTTTTTCATTTTCTTATAAGATTGTGTTATTTACATATGTATTTAATATTCTTTGTATCGAAACAAAATTCTATTTACAGTTGTGTTTATAAAGAACGTGGTTACTACATACCCAATATACCAGGTTTTTAATTTTATGTAATGCTTTATAAATATATTGTAATATAAGTGCGATATCTTAACTTTTATAAAATTTTCTTGTAAAAAAATGCCCCTTAAAAAAGCCAAAAATAATGTTTTTACGAAGTATGATTCGGTATATACAGGTTTGTGCAAAAAATTGTGTACTTTCTATTATATTGAGGTAAATATGTACTCAGATTTTTTTTGGAATAATTTGTACCCGTAAACAACATTTTGTAAACATTAAGATTAATTAATTATTTTTTCCTTGTATTATAATACTATGAACACAGATAGAAGCAAGTATGTCATTTTTAATAGTACCGGGTTTTTACTTTTTTAACTTATAATTAAATGTTCTTGTTAATTAGAAAAAAAAACTTATGATTAAATTTTTACTTAGTTGTAAGTATATTAGAAAAAAGGTGTAAGCGGTAATAAATGGTAATAGAATAGGCGACAAAAAACTTAACGATCATCGGTTTCTTACATAGAAGAAAGTTTTCCATGTCCTTGTATTTTTTTATCCGTAAGTTTGTTCGTATATTCTTGTTGATATAGTACGCATTGGTTTCGTTGCTATTCTATACTCACAACAAACAATCGAACCGTAAATTACCCAATGGTAATTTACAAAATCAAGGGGAAGAAATATCCTCAAGTAATTACCGAAAAAATGAACAATTTCACTTGAGAATATTCTCGCCACATCCATGATGGCAGAAAGCGCCAAATGAGAATTTTGCTGGCTTTGATAAAATTTTTACGTGGATAAAAACGTTTTATGCGTGATATTATATAGAAAACTATTTTATTTTGTTTTAAACATAATCCAAAAACTTAGTAAAAACTAAGGCTAGTTATTTTTATAAGGACGTGTGCTTACATGCTGATTGTTTTCTGCGGTCCTTTTACAGTCGTCTGGTTTTTCTGCATATATAGAAGATTTTTTCAATAGATAAAAATTTGTTTTGTAATATAGAAACTTTTGTAAAATTTACAAATATCCTGTAAAAATTAGATTTTTTTTGAATATTATGTTTTACTCTATATTTTAATTGTTGTTTGCTTAACAAAATTTACTTATCGCAAAATTTCAATATAACCTATGCTTATTTAAAGCCTATTCTTTACTGTTCCTATACAAAAAAAACCTTTAACTGCGTGTATTACGGCCATCACAGTTTTTTTTTGTCGAAGATAATATGATTTCGGTATAAATTAGCGTGTTATACATGATAATTTATACGTCTTGGTTTTTCTTAGTTTATATCTTGTCAAAAAAAATAGGTATGTTTATATATACGAAAAGTTATGAAAAAATATCAAATGATGAAAAAAACCGGTTTCCAACATAAACTTAATTACAAAAAAATCAAGGGAAAAGTCACTGTCATAAGTTTTTGAAATTGAAACCAATACCTTATAATAAGTTGTATATTTTTGAAATACAAAATATACTTGTATCTAAAATACCAGTAACAAGCAACCGCTATTGTAAGAAATTACTACAAAAATAAGACGTATACGTCTATAATATTTTTCGGTCTTGTTATATGTGTACCCTTTCCTTCCCAGGCCTTCTCTAACACTAACACATACCTTTAACCATACCCTACTCTTACACCTACCTAGAAGTCTATATCATAACCTTACCCGTATCTTACCACTATACATTTAACGGCTACTTCCCAACAACTTAAACCTTAACCTTTAAAGTCTAACCTTACCCACACAAGGACTCATATTTATTTTCGTTTTCTTTTTGCAAAAAAAATACAAAAAAAAATATATCCTTTTTAATTTTACAAATTTTTGACTATATTAAATTTAATAAAAAATCTTTTGTTAGTTGTGAAATCGTATATGTCTTTTTTACTACTAAAACAGTTGCAGGGTTTACATGTTAATCTCCCATATACACATTTAAAACATTTATTAATATGGGAAGAGCCTAAAAGTGTTATACACACGCCAGATGCCGAATTAATACGTGTAAATTTTGTACAGTGTAGATAATATTTCTAAAGCATTTTAACTTGGGTATACAGTTTGCAATGTTATTGTCATGTATTTATGCTAGTTGTATGTGTTTATGCTAAATTGTTTTACATACTTTTAAGTAATTTTTTGTTGTTGCTGTTAAGTCATTTTTTCATAATTATTTGGATATATCTACTTCCAAAACATTGATCTGTACATTCGCGGCATCATATGCGGTGCCTAGGCAATTAGGGCCAGCACAGATTTATCGAAGGGGGAGGGTGGCAAAAAAGGGGGTAGCCAGAAAATAAAATATTATTGGAAGAAAATGAGGATAAAATAAAATTCGATTTTTTACACAAAAAATATAAATGACTGGGAAATCAAGTCTAACGTAGTATATAAAATACGGTATATATTTTGTTAAGAACAGTTTGAATTTTTCATACGTATTTTCTTAAATTTTCGTAAAGTAATTCTACAAAAAAGAAATATATATACTTAATTGGGCTTCTTACGCATAGTTTATAACAAAAATGCGTTTTTTTTTACTTCTTGTATCTATAGAAATATATAACAAAGTGTAAGTGTTTAATATATGACATACATCTTTTCATAATAAGTATGCATGATAGTAAAAAATTACTATTATTTTGACTGGATCACTTGTCGTCATAAAAAACCAATTATCAATTTCAACAATTTCATCATATTCAGATTTCCCATTTTTCTTTACAAATATACAATAAAAAAATATAAATTTAAACATTAAATGCAATGTATTGTGCAAAAGTAAATCTTTATAAACAATCTGAATAGTTTTTTGCGAAACAAATTTTACATAGAAAATATCAGAACATAAATTATATCGAATATAATATATAGAAGTAAACTACTAGGGTGTTAAACTTACTATGAGAAATCAGTTGAGAATAAAAATTTGCAAGTAAAAAACTTATATCATAAACAAAAAGATACAAATTTTGCTTTTATGCAAAGAAACTTAACATAGGACCAGCGACAAAAATGGTACTCTTCCAGAACGGCTATACAATATATCGCCAAAAAGAAAGAAAAATGTTGACATATCTTTTCCATATTTTAAAATTACTAGAAAAAAAATTATACATATTATCGAGTTATAAAATTTTAGTAAAAATAAAACAACAAACACATTCAAGAAAAAAGAAATTTGTCCTTTCAATATCTACGCTTAAATTATGAAATTTTTTTATTTTATTAAGATCGTACATCGATAGGCAAAAAAAGTTTACATAACGCTATATACAATAATGCATTGTATTCTATATTAATTACAATTATGCAAATATAAGGTTCCGCATATGTGTAATACTTTAAAATCGTATAAAAATTTATTCTTTTTTCTAGAACTGATGTTTATGTATTGTGTTTAAACTCTACACATATTAGAAATCGAGTATGTATAAGTATGCATTTTGTTCGATATAACATTGTTTTCAGTACAAAAAAAAATGATTATTCAATAAATAAATATCATAATTTAAGTTTTTTTCTGCCCGAAAACGAATTAAAACAGTCGGAACAGCAGTTTTTTGGCCTCTGCATATTTTTTGTGTTTGTGTTTTACAAATTTACAAGTTTTTTTTTATTAATATTTTTATGCGCTTTTAGTATATCTGTGAAATAATAAACTATTTAAAAAATTAGATTTTTTTTCTACTTTTGTTTGACCACTAATATGTCAAGTAGAATTTCAATTAAATTTTGTAATAATGTACAAAAATATCCAATATCCGTAGTACAAACCGTTTTTGTTTTTGGAAATTTGAAATATGGGAAAGGCTGACGAACTGTTTTTATTTCTACAACTATGTTGTTATACTTCAACTACGCTTTTTAAAAGTAAATTACCCTTTTAATTCTGGTTCGGTATATTAATACTCGTAATACTATTTTTATTGACATATTTTTCAATTTTGACCATATTGACAAGCAGACCAAAAAAAATGCCCGTTCATGCCACCGCATCATAATCAAAAAAGCTGAAAGGAATTTTTCTAAACAAACTTTTAAGATATTAACTCGTATCAGAGTACAATTTTTTGTATGTGCAATATCTTAAGTAATTATGGCACGATTCTCAAACTTTAACCTAAAATATATATTAGATATGCATTTTATGATATTAATTTTTTATTATCTGTTGATAGAGCCATTTATAATTATATAGAAAACTTTTGTAAAACTGAAAAAAATAAAAACCCGAGCAATTCTACTTTCTGTATAAATTGCTATCCGCTGTAGTCAAAACACTGAATTTTTAAATTGTTTTTCATAATTCTTGCAAAAACAAAAACAATCGCAAAAACTTAACTTTTTGGGAAAATATGCATGAATAATACCATATTAATTTATAAATTTTTTTTAAAGGTAGAATTTCTGTTCATTTGTATTATTAAAAATGAAAAATAGTATAAAAAATGAGTAAGAAAAAAAATACGTTTTCTAGTGGTATATAAACAAACCAAAAAAATATACATTTATGTAAAAAAACCGATTTAAACACATTTAAACTGTCCGTAAAACATTAAATACTCATTAAACAGTTTAATCATTAAAATGTACATATTAATATAAAAACACAAAATAAGTACAAATCATATGCTTTACTGTAGAGTGTTAATCATTGCATGTTGGTTAAGGCTAGGTTTTTGCCTGAAACGCTATAAAAACGGTCAAATTCATCAATAACCTTTTATTTTATTATTACTTTCTTTTATACTTTTTTTTATTTTCTAGAACAAATAGTATTGTTTTATATAAGAACAACTCAGTTTACTAAAATGGTTCAATTATCACATGCTCATATTTACCGTGTCCATTTTGTTCCATTTGCGGGTTTAACATCCGCAAAAGATGCATCTCATTGAGTTCTTACTATATTAACCTGCAAATTGTCGTAAAAACTAATGAAAAGGCTTTTCAGCCCTGTTCGCAACTCGGCAATCAATATTACAGGTTGTTCATGCCAACATTGCAAAATTTTTTTGTTTTTATTACAACTCGCGCAAATAAGTATTTCTATTTGCCCTGTTTTAACGAGATGCACAAATAGACGGGTTTACATTTTAACTTTCTTATGTCAACATTGTTTCTTAGCCTGTCGATAAGCCCTGGGCATACACGTTTATGTTTAAGCAAAAATTACATAGAAAGCCTGCATATAATATTTATACTAAAGATTTAATGGTTTAGATAATACCCGATATATTTTTTTTGTATTTTTAACTATAAGTGCTAATCTAATTAACTCTGCATAAAAACCTACGTAAATTCACCAGCAAAAAAAACAAACAGTAGAACCCTATTAAAAGTGATACCCCACAGAAAGAAAAATTTACGTTTATATGTAAAAGATGCCCAAATAATTCTCTTATTTTAAAAGAGGTTTTTTTAGTAATACTCTCTTGTAGTTAAACTTTCATTGAATTTGTTTTTGCAGTATTTTTTGTAGTAAAAAAACAGTTATAACAATCTTTTTTTACAAAAAATAGTTATATTTTTTTGCAAAAACTATATTTTTTTTCATTTTTCTACATGTATTTAGTTCGCGGTCAAAAACATTTTAAAAATCTTTTCTTATTTAACAATTTTCTTATATTATAAATACCAGCAATTGCTTCAGCCAGGAATAAAAAGTAGGGAACAGTAAACGGGAGAAAAAAATTTTCTCTTCCCGCACCGTTTTGATCATATTAATCATAAAAATTATTATTTTTATTCAAATATGTATTTAATATGGAATAACCTCACAAATTTTATAGTGGTCTCGCATACTTTTTGTAAAAAATGTAGAAATTTGCAGCTAAATTACAAATCAAAAACTGTTCGATCTTAAACCGCTGTTTCGCAGTACATTTTATTGCAACTATCTACGCAAAATTCTCAGAAAAAACAAGATACATTGCATTCATTTCAGATAAACAACACATAAACCTGTTAACTTATTTCCTGTTTTAAATCGCGTTTTTATGTTTAAGCAAGCAATTCTTCTGCAGATTGTTTATTAAAGGTATATTTTTTTTGAGATTAATGTGGTAATTTATATATAAACATGTATATATCTGCCTAAATACAAAAAAATTATTCTTGGCATATAAGCTATAAAAAAATGATACACGAATTACTTTATTGCGCAAACCAGTAGATGTGCTAGTAAAAAGATATTGCATCGCGTGAAAATGGGATCCTGGGTTTTACAAAATAAATTGTCCTGAAAAAGAAAAATAATATTTGCAGGTGCAAAAAATTTACTTTGCCTCCTTGGGTTTTAGAAAAAAGAAAACTAACCATACCGAAAAGACACTTCGACTATTGCGAGTGCAGGCGCATACTACATAATTTTTTATTTTTTGTGTGTTATTAATTTGGTATATTTAGAACTGAAAAAATGTTTAACAAAGTACTTAAACCAGGATGGTATAAAAATTCGATTTTTTCTATTTATTGGTAGCTCGTAAAGAATGCTGCAAAACCCACCCGTGGGGCATAAAATACAACTCGCCCGGGAGCGAGTAGTATAAAATCTAAAATCGCAAAAAAAATATATGGATAGATTGGGATGTACAATAAAAAAAAATGTTATATAGATGTTATATAAAATACAGAATATTGTTTTTGTTACAGCATTTTTAGCTTTGGCAAAAAAAAAAAGCCGACTAAAGATTTTTTATATTTTGTCTAAACAACCTCATTTCCAGGCCCACCCCTCATGCCTGACCATATTACTACCATTTGCACAAAACTTATAAAAAAATAGGTTTTTTACGACGTTGTTTTTCTTTTTTTAAGCAAATTTATTTGTGTTTTGACTCTTTTTTTATCTAGAATTGCATTTTATAATTATTTTCTATAATTTTTATATCATGATTAAAAGCAGTTAGAGTTAAAATATTCAATTAAAGATAAAAGATAGTTTTTTTTTCTACAAAAAAAAGAATTTTAACAGTAAGTTTTTATATGAATGGACTAACAGAACTCAAAAACTTCTATATTTAGATGTATAAACTTTTTGTAAATGCATGGAAAATGATAGTAACTGAAAATATTAAGTTAGTATAGTATAAAGGTATATTACTATTATTTATACTAAGAATCATGGCCTTTTTACCAGTGTTTTGTCTTTTTTGTGTCAAAATGTTCATCTGGCATATATTCTTGTATGCCCGGCTGCGATTTTTGATCAACTTGCCTATTGTGCGAGTGTTAACCGCCTGAAAACAATATTTAGCGGGTTCATAAAATATATGGTATATAAATTCGATTTTATAATTTATTTAGAGCCTCTAAAAACATTATTATTATTTATCAACTGACATATAGATATGCTACAAATGCAGGTTATTTAAACAGATGTTTACTAGTGTGTCGGCACGAAATGTCAATTTTTCTTACAAAAATACTTGCAACTAAGACACACAGCTGTGAAAACGAAAAAACCTCTATTAAAAACATTTTTTCACAGTTGTCTACATACATGCATATACGTAACACCTAGTAGTCAATATAGCATCGCTAACCAAAAGTTTTTTTTAGATAAACTCTTAAAAACCCTTTATGCCTTGTTCGAACAAGCATAAAAAACACAGAGACGGATTTACATGATCGGGGACGCCGGGGCACATTTTTTTTCTGGGGCCCCTATTTTTTCTGCAAAATTTTTGAGTGGTAGGCAGTTCTAAAATTCAGTTTTTGATTTTATATGTGTTTATGTCATAGACAATTTATTGTAAAAGTAAAAATGAATCGCAGAAAAAATTTATGTTTTTTAGCATATATTTATTATAATTGCAAAATGTTTAAAACATAAAATAAAATAAAATTTATACGTGGAATGCGTGGACACGTGTATCCAGTACACAAAAAAAAATATTTGATTTTTTTCTGCCGAAAATTGACCTTAAAGATACTTTTATATGTGTAAAATTATTGTCATGTTTTTCTAATGTTTGCTTTTATGTAACATAGCTTGTACACAATCAATGCAACAAGTTCATTCTATGTGGCGTTCAGAGATCATATTTAAAACCTAAATGAATGATTTTATAATAAGTTTTTGTATGGAATATAAAAAAACTTTTTTTAATGTGTTGTAAAAAGCTTGTAACGCATATCCTATTCACGAATTAAAAGACGAAAACAGTTGGATTGCATACGTGTTGTAAAGTCACAGAAAATACCTAAACTTTTATAAGCAAGCTTAAATAGACATCCACTACTTATGGTTTTGTTTTGTCAAAAAAACGTATTATACAAAGTATATACGTACTGTTATGTCTGACGTGTTAGCAGCAGACACTATTTGATTGCATATTTCGCGTCCACGCTAAAATCCTATAAAGAATTGCAAA
>JAQFYM010005520.1:0-13155 GCA_034694785.1 Agrenia bidenticulata
AAGTGTGTTTTTATGTGCGTATTTTTTGTTTTTTATGATAAACAGTGCTTTTTACAAATCATATTTACCTCTTCAAATTCAATAAAAAATCTTGATGCATTTAAGATGTACAAGCAGCAATTTACTTATGCAATAAAAACAAAAAACGCGTATTTTTTTTTGTAAATAAATGTTTTTGCAAAAATAGCTTACTATTTTTATTAGAATGGCTTGAGTTTTATATTTACAAAATATAAATAACATTTTTGTTATATTGTCTATTTTATAGAGCAGGCAACTGTTACAAAGATACGTTATTTATTATATTTATATGATTATATTTTACCAATCGCAAAAATAAAGTTCGGATTTTTTTTGTGTAACATAAACGCTTTGTAAAGCACAATATTAGAAATTAAGCTTTTCTAACATAAAAATATAAACGCGTAAG
Organism: Agrenia bidenticulata; assembly: GCA_034694785.1. Taxonomy (NCBI): domain Eukaryota; kingdom Metazoa; phylum Arthropoda; class Collembola; order Entomobryomorpha; family Isotomidae; genus Agrenia; species Agrenia bidenticulata. Next base: position 431 of record JAQFYM010005520.1, read on the forward strand.
TTATCTTATTGTTTAATTTTATATTCAATATATCTTTTTTCTACTATAAATGTGTTGATTGCGTTAATTTTACATTTTTTAAAATTCAAATGGAATTTTTTTAGAAAGCATTATTTAAATAAATGTATTTTAAAAACATGTGCTTATTTAGGTATTAAAAAAATGATCGTTATATGCATATGATTTTTTTTAAAAAGAATTTTTATATTGAATCTATTTCATTATTATATTTCGCTAATAGTAGGCTTTTGACAAAAAAATATAAAATATATTTGGAATGTACCTGAAAATAGGTGTATATGTATCTTTATGGCCTCTTGGTGCGTTTATCAACCCTGTTAAAAAAATCAGTAAAAATTGTAAACTGAAAGCAAATAGTAAACTTTATATAATTGTCTGCCAAACCTGTCATCGATTTTAATTTTAAAGAAATGACAAAATAAATGTTCAATGTTGTATATCAAAAGTAAATACATAAGTAATGATAAGTTTTTTAAAATAAATACAACATTACCAACTGTATTCTGTTTATCAATTAATAATATTTATAGATGCCTATCTATAAGATACATTTTGTAAACTATTTATTTTACAGGTTAGTCTTTTTTTACCGAATTGTATTTTTTTTGGGTGGGGGGGCTGCAACCCCCCTCCCCCTAAATACGCCACTGATATAAACTATTACATTAATTTACAGCAATGTTCTTCTTAAAGCTTTATGCTTGTATTTTTGTCATTCATGAGGTTCCCTTAAGGGTTTTTGTACTAGTGTGGTTGAATTATGTCATGCCTAAGATCGTTAACCTTTTAAGGCGCTATTTGTGTATTGATGTGGATATAAGAGTGCTAGTATAAAAAACCTACAAACGAACTCGTAAGTCTATAATGGCACTGTACACGAACAGCTAATTTTTGACCACATGGTATACCGCGAAGACAAACAAAATTACATGAGCTTGATTTAATTCGTATATTTACAATAAATTTGCTATCAACAAAAGAAGCATACGAGATAAATTTTCAACGCTAAGTTTGCTGCTGTATTTTTTCTTTTTTTTGTTTTTTTGTTTTATATCAGGTACAAACCTTGTTATGCTCTTTAAGTATATATTCTGTATTTTTATCATATTTATATTATCATAATATGATGTTCCTTATCATCTGAGATTTATTCTAGTTCTTTTACGCAAAATTGGATCGTTGAATGGCTCGCTACAGTTTTTGTAAAAAATACTGTATTTATTTTTTTTTCTTATTTCGCAGAGTGCTAGCTGTCTGACCTGTTCTGTTACAGACAGCGGTAGTCATAATTGCTGCCGACATTTCAAGTGGTATCAGATTGCAGCGTAAAATTTATGTGTCTTTGCTGCGTTGTAACAACGCTGCATGCATATATTTGTTTCAAACTATTGCTTTTGATATTCTGCAAGGTTTTCGTAAGAAAAACTGGAAATTTGCATGTTAACATGTAAATTTGTAGCTTATTGCCAGCTCTTTATCCTTATTACTTTTTATACCGACTTGCTTATTACCATATGAATATTTTCATTTAACCGGGGAATTAAATATCCGATTGCGTGTATTTTCAGCTGTAAAAATGCAAAATCCCAGAAATATTATGCTGTGCTTTCCATGATGTAGAATTCTGACGCATATATGAGGCGAATTATGTTTTAAAAAAAGTTCCGTCTAAGTATAATATTTTTCAGATCAATTTGCATGTTTTTTTTTTGCAAAATCATATATTATCAGTAAACTAGTAAATACCCCTTCATTTTTTTCTAGAATTGATATATGTTCCTAGTTTGCTATTTTTCTGACACTAATGTTAAATAATCATAAAATATTTTTTACAGGCCCGCCTCTTCTGGCTTTTAATAAGAGCTTTTTTTTTGAAGCAGCATTTCGACAGTTTATTTCTCAAAATTTTTTTTCGGTTGCTGGTTTAATTCGTAACAGGCGCATGATATCATTAACTTAAAATTAGAATAACAAGTATTTTACTTTTTTACTAGGAATACAACTATTTTGTTCGATGGTAGTATGAATAAGAGTTATTTTTACACTCAAAAGAATTCCGCATGTTGACCATGCACAACTGCACTAGAACGACAGGTGTTGTGATTATATTTGAATGATTTTTTCTTGTCTGTCTTATTTTACATATATTTAATTACCACCCTCAAAATTACAAAATTTATTGTGTAGATAGAATGCACTAAAAAGGGTTTATGGACATTTTTCGAACGCACAACAACGTGTCTTTTTATAGGTTTGTCATTTTTTGTAACCTCACGTAAGTTTTTTGCATGAAGGGTATAAAAATCAGCATTTTATAATACAGGAATACGATGCAGTAAACAAAGTTTGTCAAGGGTAAGTCGTTTTAGTTTCTATATCGTATTTCACATTGTATGTTTTTGTTTTAGTTTTTGTCATTCTGTTTCTTTTTTTATATATATTTTATGATTCATTTATTAAATGGGGATTTTTTCCTTTTTCAAAATATAAAAAAAGGCAGTTTTGCTTTTTTTTGTGGCAATAAATACGTATATTTTTACTACGTGCGTAAATGGGTATTATGCTATTTCCTACATAATAATCAAAACAATATGTTACAACAATATGTTTAACCATACAATTTTTAAATTTTGACTTTTTTTTTACTTTAAAATTCACTAAGAAGGATAAAAAATATATTTGACGTGTATAACCAACAGAATTGCCTTTGACTAATTTACAAAATTTTACTTGCGTGCCCCGTTAATTTTCCATGTCCCATATTGTTGTTTCGCGTACCTCTTGGGGCACGCGTACTATAAGTGGAAGGACCCTTAACTTAAATAAAGAGCTTAAAGATATATAACGAACTTATAAAGTTAGATAATTATGAACAATGCAAAAATCTACGGTATAATTGCAAGTCCGCATGATGACATACAACCAAAAAACAACAAAAGATTTGTAAATAGTAATTTTGAGTACCTTTTTATATGCGTCAGATAACTTTTAAAAACAAAACTTTACAAAAATTATTGTGATAACTTTCTAGTAAATATAGAAGTGTATATAAAAGAACAACATAAATATAAAAAATAGATGCCACAAATACGTATTGATACTGTCTAAAAAGGTTAGTAATAGGAACACCACTTGCATACATTAAAAAAAAATAAACTATAAGAAATATTGCAATTGTGGTTTATTTTAAATTTATTGTTTGGTTTTATATTTTTGGATTGTGCAAACTTTTTAGCAACACACACTTACGATCCTAAAAAACCAAGAAAAAGAATAAAATATAAAGATGGCTTACTACGAGACATATCTTTAGAAGACGAAACTGAAACTGCCTGTAACGACAGTCCCGTGTAGCGTTTTTTGGATTGTTGAAGGGCCTCTGTGTGGAGAAGATAAACTGTGATCAAAGCCTGAAAAAGAAGGATCTAGGTGGGTCTTTTCAGTCTCTGCCACCAGTAGAACGTTGTGGCAGCTGTGTTTGCTCATTGTATATACATTCGAACAACTGACTTTTTTTCTTATAAAAAGTTTAATGATTAGTCTCTTTTATCATTATAAGCAATATAGGTGTATTTTTTGTACAATAGAAACAACTTTGTTTGGGTTCAAAATATATTTTTACAAGGTTTAATTTTATAAATGCAAGCACAGTAATCGATAACTTTTTTATACTCGTAGGGAACTGAGTAATCTTTGAAAGTATATAATGCGCAATTTATTCTATGGGGATATGTATCTCTAGGTACTAGTAAGTTTATTTTTGGCAATTTTATATGAAATGTGGGCAAGAATATCTTTTTGTAATAATTTTTTTTTACCCTTGGGTATTTAAAACACTTATGAAAAAAAACATAATTTAAAAACGCACTATACTGTGTATTTGTAACACTAAAATGTAAATAAAAGCACTGATGGGTATTGCATACGCTAATATACGTTCTTTATTGAAAAAATTACAAAAAAATACATTGCACTAAAAAAAAATTGATCATGTATCCACCGTAAAGATGTATATATTAAATTTGATGAAGTAAATTTTTCGTTCATTAAGTTTCTATGTGCATCTCTAGAGGTTTACCCGCCAGTTTTTATACAGATATCGTTCTTTTATATGCCAAGGATCGTTCGTAAAAAAGTTTAAACCAGAAAGTTTTTTTGCTACGTTAAATGCTACCCGGAATATATATGGAATCTACATGATTGATTGTGGCTGGATTTTCAACAACTACGAATCCATTTTCTGACAATAATACGGCTTCGCAAATTTTTACTGAGCGCAAAAAAAGTCAAAAGTCAACTCGCGAAAGAAAGTCCGAATTTCGCACTCCTATTTATGAGCACAAAAAAAAAAATGATCTTATGTCAGCTTATACATTTTTAAAGATATTTTACAGTGCAGATTTAAATTAACATCTATATGCTGCTACTTCTTATTGTCAACTAAAAATATTCCTTCTTTAATTCATAAAAAAAATATACTAACATAACACCGCAAAAAAAAAGATTAAATAAATGCGTCGAATTAAATTTTATATATACAAAAATACCTCAATTTTATTTTTTTGCTATTGTTGCTTAAATCGGATCCGTCATTTTTACGAACAAGTTCACAACAGAAAACAGAGATAACATATGTATTTCCAAAAAGAAGATTAATGTATTTTTTTCCACGTATAATTTTTAAAAAATTAAATACAGTTCGGTGTATTTATACATGCAAAAATCCAAATTTAATCTTCAAAACTAAGTTTAGTATTTTTTAATCCCGGCGTTTTATCTCGAAAATAAGGTTTGTTTAAAGCTGTCTCTTTTTTTGATGTTATGCTAAAACTAGCTTCTGTTTAAAGTAAATCTTATCGTGCTATAAAAATGTTATACGTTTTTCTTGCCCCAAAATACACCTATTATGCAACTAAACTTTATCGACCGTAAATTACCAAGCTAATAAAATGAAATTCAACGATATAATGACATATAAAATGGTTAAAAAACTAAAATCGCGCCTCTTTGACAAACAATATCTTTTTTAACCCTAAAAATAACGGTTAAAAAAATATCTACACATATATTTCGTATTTGTCCTAAAATTTAAGGGGTCTACAAAAAGAAATATTTTTTTGGCAAAAGAGAAAATCCCTAAAATTTACACTCTCAAATGTTATTAAACGTGGATATTTCATTTTGAGTTTTATTTTCTACTTCGGCAGAGTACGCAGGGGTCTGGAATTTGATTTGGCAAAATGAGCAGAAAGTTTATTTTAGGTTGCACATCATCGTAATCATAGTAAAATATGGCATAAATACAAACTTTTCTTTTTCTTTTTAAAAGAGAAATCTTTCTTTTTTTTTTTCTACGACAATTTGTATCTGAAGGGGTTTTAATATAATTAATTTTAAATCGCAAAGCTGTTTTTGTTATTCTTGGCCTAGAAATATATATGTTTTTTGTCAAACGAACGTAATGTAAATATACAAGTAGTTTTCCTGTATTTTTTGTACTAATAAAGCCCATAGTTCATGCTTAAGTATAGTTAAATTTACATATAAGTCACAACTATTGAAATTGTTGGCAATGTAATTTCTGCTAGCGAGATAAAAAAAAATATGTAATAGATGAAAAATTTGCTATTAGATACAGTAAATAATGCTGTTCTAACCATAAAATGTTTTTTTAGACTTAGAGTTTTTTTTTATTTTAAGTCAGCGCATATAAAACATTTTTATTTGTTTTTGGGGTTCTCACCTGTGATAATACTTAGAAACAGTTTAAACACGTAAAATTGTTTCAATTCTTGCTGGCATGATTTTCAAAGATATCAGAAGCCTTTTGTATTCTCTGCCTTTTAATATATCCAGAAAGTGTTTTAACTCATTTATTCAGATTTTAAACATTTAAATAAAACAAAGAGATAAAATGTAATTAATTTATCATTGAATTTTATTTAGTACGAAATATAACATCAAGCAAATAAAATGAAAAAAATGACATTATTTTCTTTTATTATGGTTTTAATGAAATAAATTTTCAGTAAGTTTGGCCTTCTAACATAAAAAACAACGATTTTTTTTATAAAAATTTAACAAATAGAAACATTAATGGTATATTATCCAGTGGTAGTAACTGAAGGGACGGTGGGGATTAGCCCTCTCCTGGAAAAATTTTTGCTTTTGACCGTAGGGAGAAAATTTTTTCTTGACATTTTAAAGTAATGTAGCCCTCCACGAGAAAATTCGAATGGATTTGACACCTATCGTAATTGAAAAAATTTACCCCGTGGTGAAAATTCCCATTATGTTTTTTATATTTAAAACAAAAAATGCACGCAAATCGGGAAAAGTTATTACTTTATGTGTTTTTATAGTGTAATAAAATATTTTGTCTACTTCAAAAAACATTTTTCTTTATAAATTTGCATTTCTTTGTGAGAATTCAAGATAACCACATAACCAATCATACTAAAGAAAGATGAAAATATAAGAATAATTACAAGAAAAACAAAAAATAAGCTAAAAAAACAAGTGTTTGTACACTTAAATGATAAAAGTTAATATAAAAAATGCAAAAAAGCGTTCAATCAAATAGTTAAGAACTAACTTTTATCTTAATATTTCTAACAAAGAATAATTTGAAAAATATAACAACATAAACAGAGAAATTACAATACTAATCGATAAAAGTACAGCTTTATATATCGTTATACTATTTTTTTTTCTAAATGAAAAATATCAATAAAAGGTCCCAATTGTAAACATTAAATTTTTAAATGGTACAAAACAAACAAGAATTAACTAAGAATTGACTTTTTTAAAAAAATCAAACTCGTAAAAATAAGCGAGAAAAAATGCATGTAAAAAATGACAAAATATTACTCTGCCATTGTAAACAATTTTTTGTGAAAAAATAAATGCATATGTATATAAATTGTATCCTAAAGAATAAATACTTACATTTTGATATATTTTTTGGCATAAAAATACATGCATTTTGTTCTCGCTGTATTTTTGCGAGCTTGATACAGTTAAATAAAGGCAATTTTTGGTGCATTTTTATATATTTTTTGTAATTTAGGTATTAAAATGTTGTTATTTGGTACTTTTTTTCAGTTAATTTTTTAAATATAGTATTTAATTATAAAAACTCACCTATAGCTTTTTTTCGTCTTGTGTTGGAATTTCTCTTTTTAATTTATTTTATATTTTTCGTATTATTCTTTGTTGGAAATATTAAGATATAAGTTTGTTCTTCGATTTTTTGTTTTTGTCGTTTTAAATGTAGAATTTAATCACTTACTATTTTAAACATTTGTTTTTACTTATTTAATATTATTTTGTGTCTTTTTTCATTTATTCTTAAATTTTCTCCTTTCTTTAGTTTTCATGGTTTTGTGCAGGCTGCTTTAAAATCGAGAAATCCTTTTTGTCCCAAAAAAGATTGGAATCGTAGAAAATGGCTGTTTTTATGACATTATTTTAGGTAAAAACAGGAATCGGTCAATTTTTATTTAAAATGCAATTTTAAATTAGTCTTTTTTCATCTACTCGATTGGTGCGGTATTAGCTTTTTTTAATATAAATTCTTATTTAAAGATTATTTTATACAAAAAAAACCATTTATATATTTTTTTACAAGTACAAAAAAAACTAAAGATACAGCGAAAGGTAATAATTTTTGTTTGTCCTGTAATTACATGTGAGCAGTGGATACACATATTAATTAGTTCTAATCATATTTTACATATAGATTTTTTACAAAAAAAATACTTTTTTTAGTTCGATAACTTTTCAATAATTGTTGCTACGTTAGCATACATCTACTGCGTCCTCCGTACAAGTAGGTATTGATGTTAGTAACAAAAACTATTTTCAAATACCCATTCTTACCCCACTGCAGCTTTTGAAAAATCGTTTTCGGCTCATATTGTCTTTTGTAGTCTCTATATATGCAAAACATCCTGCGCCAAAATTATTTATTGTTTTCGGTTTCTTTTTCATAATCGCATATTTACTAAATTTTCGTCTACTGTTTTTTTTTTTTAAAATTATACGCTTCGATTAAAAATCATGTTTAAAAATATCTTTAAACCAATTAAGTATATAATTATTGCATTTTTTTGTCATTTCTTTTTTTAGTGGTTAATGATAACTTGTGTATAAAATAGTTGCAAACTAAAACTTGTAAATATAATTAAATAGTTGGCATCGACTTCTAGGTACGTCTTGAGTATATTCAATTAACTTTTTTTGCTAAATAGACGTATTTGTATTTCCAAAAACACATTATTTTCACATTATTTATATTATTATTCTAATGCAATATTATTTTTTTATATCAAAAAAAGTATTACCAATTCGTTACCTAAGACATTTCATGCATCCCGAAAAAAAAAATCCTTTATTTAGGGATTTTCGAGAATTCGGACCAAAATCTTGAAAAAAAAATAGTCCGGGCATGTGGTAACCGAGCAGGCCATTATGTTATGACCATATTAAAGGATTTTTTTTTTTTTATTTTACCAAGATGACCATAATGGCCATTATAAGCGGGTTTGGAGTCATGGCATCCACATATTATGAAACAGTTTTTTTTTGTTTATGTAATGGGTATTATTAGACTACATTTTACAACAAAAATGTATAGAATAACGCATTAATTTGACAAAATATTCTATTTGCATATTTATACACATAATAATTCAGCACTCTGATACCGTGCTTATTATATTATTACTTTCTTTTAAGTTTTTAACGATGCGTTGTATAGAAAGTTTCTAAGAGATTTTTTAATAAGAAATATATTTAGAACGTTTTTAGAAGTTTAAGCCTTTTGTATTATATAATTTTTGTGTTTTAAAATATTAAAAAATTGTACAGCTCATATTGAAAATATTACAAACGAACACAAGAAGAACCATTAAGGCTGGCATATGATAAGACTGTGTTTAAAAGAATTACAATAAAGCAGAAATAAAGCCGATTTAACAATAAGCCTGCACAAAAAAATAAATTTACGTATTTTTATTTTTATTTTTATTTCATAGTATTTATTTGTAAAATAAAATTTTAAACTAACAAAAAAAGCAACTTCAATATATTAACACGTAGTAAAACTACCAACTAAGTCAATCATAGGCTGGAAGCCTAGATATTACTAAGGATCATAACTAGGATAAAAATATAAAACATACAAATTATAGTATTAATATATGCACTCTTTTTATTAACAAATGATTATACGTCTCGTCGAACAGATCGAAGGGGGATATAATGAGTGAAGTCCGGTCTGATCGATTTCCAGACCCCCCTCAATCTAAGAGTTGCATGTTCGTAAACCGAATAAAATAAAAATATATCAGTTTAAAATTTCCAAATAAGCTTCTGAGCCACATGTTCTTAGGTCAAAAATGCCTTAAAAGAGGGGGCAGAAACATGTGTGGAAGGATGCCTGGCTAGAAGTACCATGATCATAAGTTTTATACATTTTTTGAGCTAAAACAATTGTGTAAAATTTATTCCCCAATATAAATTTACAAGAATATGGCCATGTACAAGAATTTTCGTTATTTTTTGGCCGTGCCCTGTGTGGTTTTAATGTATTCCACAAAGAAATAAAAATTTATGGATAAATAAATGTACTTCGAAATAGAAAAAAAAGTTACATATACAATACGAACGCATAAAAGTACTAATTTTCTTGATTTTCGTGCATTTTTTGTTTTTGATTGGAAAAACTTAAGGGGGATTTATACCACGGGGGGATTTTTAAAATACAACACCCCCGGAGAAAAATTTAGATCAGACCAGTATTATTATCCATTACGGAAAACGATCGCCTCAAAAATGGGCATATATTATATGGCCATTATGGAAAGAAGCCATATTTTTCCGTCCCCTATAATTACGGTAAACTTCGTTTATCGATTTTGTGCGCCATTGCAACATTTAAAGCCGTTTTTACAAAGATTCATAGATATAAAGATTGTAAAAATGTAAAAAGATAAGTATTTTTAATATGAATTATTATCTTTTCGGATTTTTACCATTTCTGGAAAAACCGTTACCTCCACCATAATTACTTTTACTTAATTTCTTTGCAGCATCTTGAAGCGTCATTTTTGTAGTATTGGAATTTTTGTTCTTTTGGTATTCAGGAAGATTATATTTGCAGTTAGCAGGGCTACTTGGCGGTGCTTTGTTATTGCTACAATAATAGCATATTAGAAATAAACTCATCAACAAATTATAATTATTCATAAAATCCACCTTCAGCAAGTATTATGCAGGGTATCAAAAAATTAATTAAAATTGCAATTATCGATAATTAATTAATTGCAATAATTGATTATTGGGTTTTACAATTACAATTAATTGCAATTATTGCAATTATTCTATTTGAAATCAGAATTCTTATAGAATTTGAATTACTATTTATAGTACTTGTAAAAAATACAGCGTAAAATAAAATATTTTTTTTTTGCAGAGTAAAGTAATGAAAAGAATTTCTTTTTGTGATGTTATATGGATCTTTAATACTAAAATAATAGTATAAAAGTCCCCTGAAAATTAAAATTTTATTTACGTATGTATTATTATCGTCATATGAAAAAACAGAAAAAGTTAAAATCCATTTTTTTTTGTTTAATGACTAAAAAGATAATTTCAAAATTAAAAGACAAATTCTGTTTTGTTTTACATTTAAGTTTTGCAAACTTACTATGATCAAATCAGATAAACAAAATTAAACAAATTTTTAAGATTTTTATACTGATATATACATTTTATGTCGGATTTAGTTTTTTTGCGTAGCAACATAAAATTGTTAAATATTTTTTGCTTTTATTATTTCTAATATGACAACTTAAGGCTTCAATTTCGTATCAGTCTTTTAGAATAACTACAAAAATTCGTTAACGAAAGATTAGGTTCCGTAAAATTTATTTGTTATAAAATTTTATTAAAATTTATTTAATGGTTAATATCAAAAATTTATGTATGGCTGTATATTTTTTATTCCAGAAAATATATATTTATCGCAGAAAATATATTATTAAATTAGAAAATATGATTTTTTCCTAATAAATATTTGTTTTGAGGCAAATTATCCCAGAAAATTATATACTACCCCTCAGAAAAACTAATATTAGGTGGGTATTTTAAAAAACTTTAGTTTATTAGAAAAAACAATATATTTAATTGTTATTTTTTTTTGTTATTGTGATTATATTATTTTAATTTTCAAATTATATTTTATAAAAGTAACATAACTATGATAAATAAGTATATAAATTGCAATATACATTAGTATTTCTATATAATTACAGTTTTTTTTTTTATTTTCCTGATATTAGTTTTGCTGGGATTTAGTGTATAATTTTCTGGGATAATTCGCTCCAAATCAAATATTTATTGGGAAAAAATATATTTTCTGGGAGTAAAATATATTTTCGGGATAAAAATATATTTTATGGGATGAAAAATATACGGCCATTTATTAGTTAACAAAGCAAATACAAACATTTCTTTTTAAAAATGAGCAATTACAATAATTGCTTTTTAAAAAAATACGTTTACAGTAATTCCCATCCTACCAAAAAATTAATTGCAATTAATTTTTTCGATACCATGGTATTATGTATACAAGAATGATATAATTAGCAATTTAAGGTACTATTGATTTACGTCTATGGATCAAGTTAACTTCTAGAAAAATTTTTAATATGCGAATAATTTGCTTTATAAAGATCAAGCAACAGTGAAACTGGCAAAAAAGCATTGGATTAATATTTTTGCCAAAATAACGGTATAATGGAACATTGAATTCAAATTTTACGGCACCAATTTCGATCGTAAAGAAGTAATTTCTTTGGAGGGAAATCCTGTTTGACGGCTGTCCATCAATGATGATAGCGGCTGCTCAACATTGATGCCGATCCATCAAGAATGATTTCCCCCGATGGAATTAATAGCAGCCCGTCAATAAAAACACCAAAAAAATGATAGGGAACCAATAAAAATGATCTCATTTCTTAGAATTGATGGCAAACAATCAAAATTAATTGTGCCTCTTAAATTGATGGAAACCATCAAAATCACTAAAATATGATCATAATTGATACAAGGAATAGAAATTTGTTAACCAGGAAAATTTTTCATATATGTACATAATTTTTTTATTAACTTCCGGTATTCCTATAAAACTGTGTTCATTTATAAATTAATAAATCAAATTTTTTAAAAACTTCCAATCTGGTGAAATTTTATATCTACATATTATGATCTTTTTCACGGCGAAATGTCTAATATTGTGCAAAGCAATTTAGCCTTTATATTTTTTAAAGTGTAAATTTTAATTATAAAAATAGTAGTAATATACTCTAAGACTAATAATGAACAACAATCCCTGCAAAAGTCATTAATATGTAGTAAAAATTACAACCAGGTTGTTATATATATAAAGATTGAATTTATTAATTTATAAATAAACAACACAGTTTTATATGAGGATCGCACTCCATATAAGCAATCCACAATATACATGACAAATTTTTGTGGTTAACAGATTTGTATCACTCGTATCTAGGGTTGTACTAAAAAAATATATAAACCGAATTATTCCAAAATTAATCCCGGTTGTTGGGTGTGTGCGTAGGCAAACAAGAAAGATATTTAAAATGTTCTGTTTATTTAAAAGTAATTTTCTTTTAAGG
>JAQFYM010005521.1:0-13152 GCA_034694785.1 Agrenia bidenticulata
ATAGCACTAAAATTATGTACACAATGATGTAATTATCTATTTACAAAAGTTCCAAGAAAAACTAATAAACAGAAAAACCTTGGAACACAGAGAAGAACACAACCACCACCACCGAGACCACGAACCGAACTAATGTTACTTTCTATAGGTGACCGGTTGGAGAGATGGAGCGATCCAGCAGAAATATGCAGCTAAGATTTTATAAACACTATAATTTAACTCTAATTGAAAATTAGTATGGCCTATTATTGATTACAAATATAATATACTCATCTCAAGGTTACACGAAAGATCTACAGAGCTTCACATAGCCCATTGAAAATACAAAAAGCCAGAACTTTATAATTCTAGGTTACATTAAACTTTTTTAACAGGTCAAGTGGTTTCAACTCTAAAATGAACACTTGGTGTCGTTTGGATTGGAAGGCCCTAGTACCTAGGTACTGTTGTGCATTATGCACTGATAAGCAGTTCTTTTCTCAAAAGCATTGCCATTCTATTGTTTGGTCCCTTCAAGAACCTAAAAGCTTCTGTAGGCCTTGGAGTGTTTCAAAATGTTCTACTCATTACATAAATAAAGAGCATGCACACTTCAAATTTCCCCTGATGGGAAATAAAGGCTTGTGCGGTTTTAGAAGCTTCGGTAGTTTGTAATTAGCACAGCTTATTGAAAGAAATCGCAAACACAGACTTGAATTTGGGAATTAAAACTTCCCCACAGTCCCTTACAGATATGCATGGGGAGAAAGTTTGAGAATATTCAACAAAGGAACAACCTACACTTCCTGACAACAGAAAAATTAAGTGTAAAGCCGTAGAATACTTCTGGGAATGAGTTAGAATTCCACATATTATTCCACTAGCCCATTAGCCAAATGTATTAATCACCGGTATAGATGGGCAGGCAACCGGGCAACCAGGCAACCGACAACCGGTTGCCAAAAAGGCAACCAGGAAAAGGGCAAACAAACGAAAGGCAACCGGTTGCCACAATGGCAACCACAAAATGGCAACCGGTAACCAGTTATTTTAGAGGGCAACCAAAAACAGGCCAACCTACAAAACCGATTGCCAACCGACAACCCGTTCCCAAAATGGCAACCGGCAACCGGTGCATTTAGATGGCCACCAGCAAAAGAGCAAAAGGCAAACGAGCAAAAAGGAAACCTTGAAACGGTTCTTTGAAAACCTGACGCTTTACAATTCTCATTTTCACAATCTATTAGGAGTAAAACCCTCGAACTGCACATCCCCATTCTTCAATAATAGTGGGGCGTCGCTACTACAAAAGAAGTTGTTGAATTCTTATTTGTTCTATTTCCATCAATTCGCGGTGATTATAAAACGAAAGCGCTGCACCATTCCTGGAGGACTTAACTCCGTATTGAACGTACTACTTTGGTTGATTTAGTCTTCAATTAGCTTCAATCATATTCAGTTCACTCGACCGCTAAATTCTTTGGATTTGTCAATTTAAAAACAACTATTCGTTGATATCTAATACAAGAAAATTAGTTCGCTCAATCACAAAAGCCATATACAGTCGGTCGCACTGGTTGATTGATTGATGATTTTTATTGAAGGTACCAAACAAATTAAACATACAGGGCATTTTGTTCTTCCATAAGTGACACGGGGAAGATATTATGTTTTGTTAGTCGGTATCACAAGTTCGTTCCAGTTGTAAACAATTAAACATTACCTACCGATGAGAGAGGATATGAGTGAGGGAGAAATTACCCCCCGTGGTCAGATTTTTATTTTGATGCTAAAAATAATTTTCTTAGTCTTGACCAAAAAATTAAAGAGGGTCACATGTAAAATGTCTTGGCCAGAATCTATTTAATCAAAGACAGAAGCAGGAACTAAAATGAATGTACACAAAACGACATGTACATACAATCATCTTGTGTTTTAAATCATCTACCATAAGACCACAATTAGTTATTCAAAACTTGGTCATTTACCCTTACAATATAAGTCTAAGGTCATCATAATTACAATACGATTCGTCATAACTTTGACTTGTTACTATCTTCTCGGATTGCATTGGGATGGGTAAATATCGCCAAGTAAATCAAATAAGTTTAAAAAATGTCATATCATAGCTGTTTGAAGAATTTTAAATAAAAAAATCTCTGACCCTTCAAATATAACACCATTGTTGAGCTTTCAGCTTTATGGTAATTTTTATTGATTACCAAACATAGTTTAAACCAAAAAAAAAGTTTATTTTACATGCAGCAGTGGAGCTAGCAAACAAATTATAAGGTCTCTTCATTCTTGCCTGTCTAGGCTACTTTGTGAGCCAATAGATAATTCTATAACATTCCAGATTCTCGATTTCCACAGACTTACATGATTGGCTGGAATCGGAGTGAGTGGATATAAACTTGGAATTAAAGGACTAAAACGCTTTGGCTTTATATTTACACAATTTCCGGGTATGTTGTGAAGCGTTACATGTCATGCATCCATGGAGCCAAAATCCGAACTAAATGTATTCAAAAATACATAAAGAGTTTCTGCTCGATGTTGAGCTCAAGATAAGTGAAAAAAGTAAAATTCAATTCATTCCCTTGCCACATTTTTATTTTATCATCAGAGAGACGGAGAGGAGTGAACAGTGATGATGATCATCATCATCTTAATGTATGCATTTAACCATGTTAGGGCGACGGACATCTGCAAGAACTACTTCTTGAAAATGCAGACACAACTGATTCAGGATTACTTGGCATATAAACCGTGAGTGCTCTGTTGTATTCGGAGAAAGCGAATTGGCTTGAAAAAATCCAATATTTTACTTAAGTTCTGTTCACAAACAAAATGCCACGCCATTCATGCCGATGATTCCAAACTCTGTAGGTCTGCAGAGTTACTTAGTTTTTTTAATGTGTTTGGAGCTTAAAAACTATTAGGAACTGAATTGGTTTCTGTGTATTAAAAAGGTCCATTATAGATCGTCAGCACACCATTAGTGTAGGCTACACTCGACGTTTCGATTGCTACAGGTCGGTCGGCAGAAAGGAAGTTGAGAAATTGTGAACCCACATTGCTGGATTGACGTCACTTAAAAGATTAGCATTATCGTCATATCATAGAGGAATATGACATGAATGCCCTCAAAACGCTGCTGAACTAATCCATGCCTTTTGCCTGAATGTATACTACGAATTACGAGAGCTCTCTCTCACTTAAATATGAAATAGAGTATGCAAGTACAAATACATAGATCCAGAAGTAGTTTGTGAATCTTCAATACTCAGTCAACTAAAGACTAAAGCCAAGCCGAAACCAGACTTTCTTATTTTTGTGCCTCGTGTGTGCAGTGCAGGAAGAACCTTAGCCATCAGTTGTCGCAACTGGTCTTCGTCAACTTTATGGGCTAGATATGTTTATCCCAATATTTTGACTTCAATTCAACTTTAATAGCATAAACTGAATTAGATTAGGATTGCCACCATCCCATTCATCATGGAAATTAAAAGGCGAAAGGAATCCAGAGCCAGAAATAATGAATGCCCTCGTGCTATTTTAACGCTTTGCCGCTGAATCTCACCAAGTCTTCTTGGACTCTGTAATTATTTTATGAAGCTTTTTACTACACACGTTTTCTGCCAAGTCTGAGTCATCATCATCATACAAAGTAAACATTTACTTTACATCCACCAAATTATTACTCTTCAGTCTTAAGTGAGAGCAAATTACAATTAGTCATGCAATGTGCCAGGTCTGACGTCAGGTTGGTTATTAAAGTCCACAGGATGAACTACATTAAATATCATCGAGGGCTATCCACAAAATCTTTATCAAAATCTTTATTATATTTGAGGAATTTTTCCTTACGAGTGTGTTCTTTGGTAAATCAATGTCAGCAAAATACTGTTTACTCAAATTATTTTGTTTTTACAAATCCAGATCAAAATTTTAACGTCTTTGAGGAAGCAACTGATTTAAAAAACTAATAGATACTAACAGCTTTATAAAATATTTAATCTGATACAATTGAAACATTCGTTCCTATTCATGTACTCTTCAGTAGTGTCATACAGCCTATAATAAAGGCAAAAAATGTTGAAAGCTGATATTCGACATGATTTTAAATTTCTCAACTCCATTCTAACGGAAGAACAAAATCGTATTTTGAGTTGGGAAAGACACTATAATAAAGACAAATCAATCAATCAATCAATCAATCAATTCTTTAATTATCACATTTTTACACGCCAACTGATGTTTCAGAAGATTATCATTTAAACATAATGTCATTTTAATTATTACGGAAATGTGGCCTTTTATTGTCATTTCATTTCATAAAGGAAGATATCATTTATTTCTAACCATCTAGACCAAAGTAGACCATCAACAATTGTCCTCAATTTGGACATTTTAAGATATTTCTCACTGTCAGTGTCAAATATCCACCTTGATCCAAGTAGTCAATAACTATTTAATCGGAAATTCTATCGCTGAATAAAAAGTCAACGCAAACGTCTCTGTTGAAAGAAAGAGTCTTATGATTCCAGGTTTTATATTTGAATTACTCAAGGCTGAGTTTACTGTAACAAAAAAAATCAAGGTTATAGGTTACATCTTGACATACCGATGGGCCATTTCACGTTTGTTTTGTTCTGTGCAACGTAGCATGACTAGCTTTGGGACGGTGTTTGACATTCAAAGCAAGTAAACGCGATTCAAGTTAAATATAGATTTTTAAATATAAATATAGACGGTCGTGTTTGATACATTTACCAAGTCATGGAACATTTTTCCAATCTGTATCTCAAGCGCTGGTTCTTCTACATCAAAGATCTTCAGCAGAAAGAGGTACATTTTCATTTTTATGTTCCCTCTTTTAATTTATAAATACGGCCTTTGAGTTCCAGCCAAAAATTTTACACGATATCGATATTAACTGGACTTGGATAAATGTTTCATGGTTTAATATTTTTTAAAGACAGAATACTACACTTTGAAGTTTTTCAAACCTGAATAACCATATAATAACATATTCTGTAAATAAGCTTTCCGACACATTTATGTAAAG
Organism: Agrenia bidenticulata; assembly: GCA_034694785.1. NCBI lineage: Eukaryota > Metazoa > Arthropoda > Collembola > Entomobryomorpha > Isotomidae > Agrenia > Agrenia bidenticulata. The sequence continues at coordinate 5,051 of JAQFYM010005521.1, forward strand.
TCTCAGCCGATTTTTGTTCCAGCATCCAACTCCTGACAGTGACAATTGTGTATTGACATATCCATTTTTATATCATACATATTATCATTGTAAATAAACTACCATGGCTAATTATTGTTATATTTCATAGACAACAGTAAAGCTGGTCATAAATATTAGAGATGAATTAAGGATTCTAGTTTCAATATTCTTATACTAATCGCTCCAGACATAAAATAGCTGGCTGAGTGGGATCTAGGATGCCTTGAATAGTAAAAGGGAGGAAACGCTGAAAACTGTCTCGAATAATTTAATAAGGGTTTACCGTTTCTTCTGCTTCTAAAAGGCCGTGCATAAATTTTCTCCCTTTTAAAATATTCCAGTCTTCAGATTGCATCAAGTATTTAGAAGAAGATTCAATCCCTGCTTTGTACTTTAATCCAAATTTCTTCCTTTCTGTTGATGAAAATGTTCTCTTGACTATTGAGTACGTCTCTCGCCCAGACTCTCGCTGTAATAGGTTGACAGACCAACATGCAATGCAACCCAGCACACAGCCTACATCATACGATGAGCTGAGCATGAGCTGCCTAACTGGTTGTGAGGGATTCTCAAGAAAGAGCCAAGTGGATCTTTTACAAATGAGCTTTCAATGTTTGAATCTATAGGGTCCTGTAGCCAGTCGTGACAATTTGTTTTGAGTTTTCACCCTTAGAAACAAATGAATATGTCGTTTCAATCATAGATCTCATATTGCTTAATTTATATTTTCAACTCTTTGTTGTAGCACTCATGGCGTGGGCTTGTTATGATTAGGCCTTTGGCTAGTTTGAGAGTTCTGTCATTTCGACGTTCAGTGCGGCTATGAAAGGATGTCCCATGGAAAGAGTAAAATGTTGGTAGATACATAGCTGCGATTTAGCTTCGGGAACCCAGTTTGAAAAGAATAAACCGACAGTGAAGATGAACGCCAAACAAACATTTTCAAAGTTTTAGTTCAGACTATACGAATAAATTTAAATAGAAGGATGCAATTCAGCGGGCTTCGATTAAAAAGTGTTGAATTAACGGTACTTTTTAAATGATTGAATCTTCAAGCGGTATGAAACTAAGTTAGAACCTTCAATTGATTTACAACCATCATCTATTATACACGTTAGTACTATAATTTAATGACCACCTGATTTGATTAATCTCTCCTATGATCATCTCAAAACATCTAATAATGCGCCAAATCGGTATAATGAACATTATTTTGGCACCCGTACTTCATGAATGCTTGAAAGTTATGAGAACATGGCCAGGCTTCCTAGTTCCAATACAAAATTTGCTAAAAATAAGTACAAAATAGTTAAAAAGATACTTACAAAATCGTCGTTCGCCATCGGGAGATTACCTCACCACCCCGACCGATCGAAGGAACTGATTACAAGTAGAAGTAAAAAGCACACTCCGTTCGATCAATGGCAGCCTCCTTATAAACTGAAGCGAATGAAATTCATCTTCTTATTATTCGAAAAGGGGAGACGGAAACTGAATACGAATTCTATTCTTGGGAGAACTGCGGTGGAACTGTAAGATGCTGGAGTAGAAGCTAGATATGAACTGATCCAGTAGCTCACCAGAAATGGAAACAGATTCAGCACAATTTTCAAGCACTGATAGGTAATCAACATATTTTCCTATATTTTTGGAGGTCAGGAATATTCCAAATGGAGGGAAGAATACGACTGACTTCCAATACCCAAAGTTCTCCCTTGTACGGTGAGAAGATATACTTACTATACGAAACGAATTCTCTCTGTGGATTCTGTCTCTTCAGCTCCCGAAACCCAAATCTCACTTTCTCCACTAAAATTAAGCCTCAAACCTCCGTCAGCCTGCTTCCTTCCTGGATACAGATTCTATAGGTCAAACAGTATAGCAGACAGTATAATGTGTATGTGCTCGGAACTACTATGGTATGTATCAAAACTGTGTAGACTTCAGGAGGATGATAATGATGATGATCGTTTCGACCGAAGCAGTCGGAGTCAACCCCAAAGCCTCAACCAAATCCATTCCTCAATAATGCCAAGTGATATCCAGCCTTACGAGTTTCTAGTGTTCCGTAGACAACCAAGACAAATGAAATAAATTCCCAATCTTACAATAAAGATTCACGTAACGATAATACCCAGTAACTTCTATCTTTTTCGTGGCTGAGGCCCTAGGCCGTAGGAATTTTGATTTGAGTTTTATTTGACTTTGTTGTATTTAAAAATCGAATTATTATGTTTGAGTTATAGAAATAAATATAACGAATGCATCCAAAGGTCTAGTTGTTTAGGACCTTTAAGTCAGTAAAAGTTACTAAAAATATACTTAAACCAACTAGACAATACAAGTTTTGACATTGTGTCAGATTTTAGTAATCATTTTCAACTGTTTATGCGCCTCGTATATAATATCCTTCAGCTATCGTCACATTAAGTTCACTAGGCTACGCTTAAGTTATAGACTTCACAGGTTCGGTTAAGGTTAGGCCCGTGAACACAAAATACCCCTGCACGCTTTAAAGTGTTTAGATGTACAAAGGAAACTTTTCCAGGCAGACAGATTAAATAATTTCATACTGAAACAATGGTCAAGTACAACTCGCAACTTTTAAACTTTACGATCCATCAACGTGTTTACCGAGGAGATAAACGCTAAGACAAATCTTAAATACGGCTTGGAAAGGATGTTTCCATATGTTTTTGGCACAGTATTGGGGTAGGGTAGGACTGGTAAATACCGGTTTTATAAATGACTATCTCAACCACATCTCGTTCTCAGACTTTGTTCTTGTTTAGAGTCTCCTGAGGCGTGTCTGAATTCCAAATCTGAATTCAATGTAAGTCCAGGACGAATTTTTTAGTGTCAGAAAAGAATAATGGTGCCAATTACATAAAACCCATAATTAGCAAGCAAGCATACGATGGGGTTGCTTACGTATTTTCTGAGATTAAGATAGTACATATCCTTATTATTCTGTGTGAGTGGGACTTGACGGGTTAAGAACGGAAAGAAATTACTCGGTCATAATGACAAGTACTATTTAGATTTACTGTGACATCCTATCATTAATGAATTAATAACAACCTCTTGTTCTTCTTATATAGGTTTCATAATATAATATCATAACTTTTTCGTATGTTCTAATTCACCGACGGAGTTAAGTTAACTTTTTACAAATGCTAATTTCCAAAATAGTAAGGTATCGTGATCGTCTATAGCTTATTGTCCCTATGTACTAAAATAGATTAATGAAGTCCTAAAACATGCTACGAGATGATTTGAAACTCTTGCAGCAACACCTGGGCCTACAAGATAAGACCATCAGGGAGAGAAATATATTACGGGACAGGGCGTCATGAAATCCGAATCATTATATTATGGGCCTTGAGAGACATCATTGACATTAATCAGAAGTCCAGTCAAGTTTCGCACATTTCTTTGTATTCGTCGAGGGGACTCGGGTTGCGAGGGCTGTGTGACTTTTGACTTTTCATGTCCAGACGTCTCTAGTGACGTGATGTACCATATAGACGTGTCGGGTACTTGTAGATCAATGTGTAAATAAGGGCTAAAGTGCATATATCTAATTAAGTGTCTCTTCGTGCTGATAGATTTGTTACCGCAAGGCCTTTGACTTTGACGTATGTATCAGTATTACTATTTGTGGCCGAAATAACAAGAGCAGAGCCAGCAATGTCAAGTGTCAAATGATCTCTGGAATTAGAAATAATCAAAGCAACTTATGTTGGCGTTGGCTTAGCCGAGTAGATCTGCTTCAAAGTAAGTTTATAATTGAACGACAACGAACACGTACAATGAAGCAATTTATTTTACTTTTTTATCCTCTTTGTCTGTCCCCTTACCCCAAGTTGACTATTAAAAATACACTTTTATTTCTTCCAGATACGTTTACTATTTGTCAGGCTTAAAAATTTTCACAATGACCTGTAACAGATGGGTAGACATGTAATCTATTTCACACCATACAATTACCAAGCCCAGTTGATCAGTTAGCTTCAGTAAAACTGCCAAATCTAAAATGCAATCATCAGCGTAATTTGGGTAGTTTCAATCCGTCCCATCAAATTGTACATTTCCTTTGTTTCAAAAGCTACCCAGGCTTATTTAAAATTTTGTGAATAATCTATTCATTTTAGTCGAACCTTGCAAACATATTATTGTAGTATCCATGAACAAAATAACGCTAAGCTTTGGATAATTATGATTAGAAAAAGTAATCGAACTTATATATATATATATTTATTTATAATATATTTTAAATAAATATTCTTACTAAGCTCTTAATGCGGATTTTGACACACTATATCCCTGTCTCTTCACAAAATCCCTTTAGGAAAGGGGAGACATGCAATAAAATCCATTCGGATTTCTTAAAAGAAGCCACTCACGAAGGTTTCAGTGCCTTTGATTGAATTTTGTTCCCCAAGTAAAATGTTATTTGTAACTCCTCTAAGTGTGTCTTTACAATTTGCACACAATAGAATAGCCAACAAAAGTGTTACTTATATTTGGAAGCACCTGAGCTGAGGCGTCTCACTATAGTAATAAATTCTTTCATGAATAATTGAGATTAAGGACTGATTTGAACGACTTGGGCCATAAGTTAATAAATATAATGGTATATAATAAAGAACACATCCGCCACTAAAATAGTAGCACTGTGCTTGACGAATTAACAAGTGTTCATTACATCATATACGCTATTTGCACTAAATAAAGATAGCGCTAATTCATTCATTATGCCCTTTTACATTGGTCCTACTGAAATAAATATAAATTATCATCCACCTAACAATGATTATTTAACACGCTCTGTGGATCCAACAAAAGATGAGAGGAAAACGAAACAATTCCAGTCACTACTAATTACGAAGTCTGAGTTGTAATAACAGTTTGCTCCACACACACATCTGGACGGACTGGACGCCCACACGCGACAGAATTAAATTCCCGCAGGACCAAAACAGACCCAGAATTGGACTAGTAGATGATGTAAATGGCTCGGGAAAGGTTCAATTTCGCTTTCGTACTGAGAAGAAAACGAAAGGGATATAAAAAGCCATGTCAGGTGCAGTCCTAATACTAGAAATACTAACTACAGGAAGTGATCGAGAAAAAAACTGCAATTAAACTTCCTCTGGTCATGGCTATCCTACCGCACCCCTCCACAGAGATTTACAGATTGGAGGATTAATTAAATGCACTGGTGCGTTTGAAATTAAATGGTTTATGTCCCTGGGAAGCACTAAGCAATTGGCAATGTGTATTCTGTTCAGCCATAATATTTGCATAAAAAGAGGATTGGATACACGACAGTCCCGAAGAATGTCCAGTTCGTTGTTCAATTTCATGGGGTATATCTGAAATTACGTAGAATTAATTTTTATTCCTTGCTACTTTCTAGCTCCTACTCGGAGAATTCAAATGTTGAGAAGATATCGATGAGGAAATAGCACATACACGAATTGATAATTCTAGTTTCAGTATACGTATGGATTTTCTCTCAAAATACCAGCCTTAGTTTAGTAAGGGTAAAATTCGAGACGATATGGAATAGGTTAACACGCCCATATTCTCTCGGTTATTGACATTCACTCAGGTAAGCTTCCAGGGAAAGCAAATCGACGAAGAAGGGAGCAGTTTACATAAGATATGAGAAACTTGCATCAACGGTCAAATATAAAACTGAGGTGGTATATAATAAATTGTGGGAATAATTTTCTGCATGTAAGGGCCATGCTTCACGCCTAAAATAGTAATTGGAAAGGTATGGTGCCTTAGTGGCAAGTCTTGAGAAAACTGTTCAAGGCCTAATTAATGCATGAACCAAGTTTCATATATGCGGGGGATAGAAATGGTAAATGGTTATGCCACAGTAGTATTATGACGATCTGAGGGAAGAATTATCGTACACTTAAAACTAATTGAAGACCGAAAGTCAAGGTCATGAAGGTTTTTAAAGGAAAAAACCAGAACCACTCGAAACGCCAGATTTGTTACCAGTTTTAATATGACTGCTCTAGAAACACAGGTAACAAGTACATCCCTGATCCGACACTTATCATCTCCACGGTATCCAAGGATAATCAAAATTCAATCCCAAACACCTATGGGCAGAAAGTGTAATCCACCTTTCTCTTGATTTCCGTATAAATTATCAAATTGCGGTGGAGGGATATGGGGATATCATATGCATATTTCATCCTACGTAGAAATCAGATACAAAAATCAATTTGCATTCGAGATGGAAAAAAATCCTATACAGATGAGCATGGAAATAGGAATCTAGTACTGCTAGAGATGATAAAACACACTCTGACTTCCCAAGATATGTATTCAAAATAGATCTGATCCCAATTTCTGATTACGTCAGTAACTCCACTCGCATATCATCCGTCCATCAAAGTTGAACTTTGACTTTTCTACTATTTGACCTTCTTCAGATATTTTCATTGAATTTCAGACGAGAAAGCTAACAATTTATGTACGGGAAATGTAATAGGTTCAGGATGAGATGCTATATAACTCTTGTACTTTCCTTCTGAATCTCTTTCTAACAAGTGCGGCTCATTAATACATTGTTATTTTAGATTACAGCTTTTTACTCCAATGCAATATCTTTCTCTGCTTTCTGTAAATTGTCAAATTTCCGTCGATCTGATTTGATTACTATAACGTGCACAAGCTTGCCAGTTAGAATTTACGATAATTCATATTGTCATAGTAACCTTAGAAATCAATTAATGTTGGATCGAGATCTAGAGTGAAAATCTATCCAATTCTTCCAGTCTTTCTTCAGCACGTAAAGAGTCACATTAAAATTTTACAGCTCCGGAAAATAACTGACTAAGAAGATGTCGGATACTGTCGAGAACGTAATTAAATATCTATAATTGGCAGTGATTGTTCAGACAATATTTAAATTGACTTGGAATATTTATCTAACTTTTTCCCCATATTTAGAGTCAGGAGAAAAGTGATCAAGAGGATCAAGAGGAAGAGGAAGAACAGGTTGAATTGATTCTGGAGGAAAAGAAATCTTCAGTAAAAAAAAAAAAATTTGAATCTTTGAAGGTGAACAGTTGGAAATCCACTTCCAAATTAAGAAAGATGAAATCCAACATACTGGTTTGTTCTGATTCATATTTTTTAAGTATATTAGGTATAAATAAAGAAATTTTGCTATGATTTTAGAAGATGAAATCCACGGTGGTGCCACTTAAAGATGCTGCAGTAGGAACCTCCGGGAACAGTCAAGTAACTGAATGTGAAATCTTGAAGAATAGGTACACGTCAGGCTGTAGAATGTACGTGCCAGTTTCACACGAAGAACATAATCAATGGACAGCTTTAATTAATACCATCATCAGAGGACCAAAGAAGCCGAATGAGGTTGACATTTTTGAAAACTTCGAGGAAGCTATGAACAGGAACGACGCCACATCCAACTTAGCGTTTTTCTTGAAAGGAAATTACAGGTAAGATTACTTAAGACCGACTCAAGACGATTGAAACTGAATTTATTTATTTTTAATTTAGATACGAGGAGTGGGTGGAATTCCGCTTAGCGGCACAGTCATTAAGGAAGTTGACTGACGTAGAGTGGAATAAAAGGCAGAGATGCTTTATCGTACAGGGACTGCGCCGTTTATCAAGTAGGTTTGCTAGACAGCCCAAGTACCCATTCAAGAGCGCAGAGATCGTCCATGAAATTAGCGTTATAAAAAAAAACTAAATATATACTTCCAAAAAAAATTCTAACCTAAAAAATTGTATAATTGGTACACATGCTTAATACTATACCGTAATAAAAAAGGTATAGTTGCCCCTAAGGGTCCCCAGCTTAACAGAATTGGTCCATCTTAGAACTTGATCTTTCTATTTACCCAAGGTAAATGTATGCAAAATTTCAAGTCAATCGGACAAGTTAAAGAGAGTTATCGTGTAAACGGACAGACGTACAGACACTGACAGAGTCGGACTAAAAATGTATTTGAATTTAGCACAATGTTAAGCGTTACAAATTTAGAAAAATTTGGACATACATGATGGATGGAGGTGGG
>JAQFYM010005522.1:0-13151 GCA_034694785.1 Agrenia bidenticulata
AATCTTACATCACGGATGCCCACATATACTCTTGTCGGATAACGGACGGGAATTTAATAACGAAATGATGAAGACACTGGCAGAAAAAATACACATTCATAAGAAATTTTCATCTCCATACAGACCTCAGTGTAATGTTCTCACCGAAAGAACCAACAGGACACTAATAGGAATACTTAAAAAGTTAGCGTATAAACAGCCGGAAGATTAGGACGACTATATATCGATTGTACAATTCAACTATAATATTCGCTACCATGAGTCACTACACGCTTCGCCATTTGAACTGATGTATGGCAGAAGGCCAAACCTTCCAGGACTATTTAATACGGATACTAAAGAGGAACTGACAATTGACAGGATCAAGCGGATATCCAACGTTCAAGAGCAAATAATGATGAAAAGAAATAAAGCAAAACAACTCGGACGCAAAGAATTTAAGGAACACGAGAGACTGAAGGAAGGTGATACGGTGCTATACAGAAACATGAGAAAAAGCGGCAAGTTGGATGCAAAATGGATTGGCCCGTATATAATCAAACACTCAAGAAGCTGCGGAAGTTATATTCTCACTGACATTAACAATAAGAGACTTTATTTCACATCGCAGAAACATTAAAAGAGTATCATCGAATGAGTTGAACGAGGGATTTATCTGCAGACACGAGGAAGAGATCAGAAATAAACAGGCCTTTGATGATGTGACGATGAAGTACGAGATATATTTACAACCAAACACCCTACGAATACGAACATCTCAGAAATGCTACACAAAGTTATACACGATGACCCTTGTAAAATACGAATAGGATTGAACCAGACAGATATAAAAGAACCAACAGTAAACGACTACCTATGCCCACGTTTGTCATATGAAGTACATATATCTAGCCTCTCAACAAAGGAAGCAAATATACACACACCCTGTTACGAAACAACACCCACCTCAAAGCTACCGAATAACGATACCACACACAAGAACTCGACCATATCGAACACAACTATTATCTACATTCCGAACCTTTTTTAAGCGTAAAAGGGTTGCAGGAACGTATCAAAAATTGTGAAACAACAAATGAAACACGCATAAGACAGGACCAAACCATTTGTGAAACAGGTATGAAACAAACACATAACAATAATAAAACAGCACACGAAACACCTATAAAACAGCATTTAAACACAAGCGAAACAAACGTGATAAGAAACGGTTATGACACGCTGTATGAAGATAGAGTTATAAGCACCGATAAGTAGCTTATTACAAAAAAAAGAGCTTAAGCAACGGAAAGACGTTATAAAAGACAACAGCATACGTAGCGAAAGACTAGAACTAGAGACGTATAATGATGAGACTAGTAATGATTATCTAGAAACGAAAGCGGAAGAACCAGCCTCACAAGAGGATTATGTTAAGAAGATAATTAAATGGAAAAGAAAGAGACTGGACCATGAGGACATGAAAGGAAATAGGTGCGGGGGAATTGTCAGTACCACAGAGGATAACAAGACATATGTTAAGAAGAGAAGACTGTATTGCAACTGCTTCTACATAATATAAGTTAATACCATTTTTGGATATTCCTTTATCTTCCCTCCATAAATTATGAGCTAATTTATTTCGATTATTTAAAGAAATACACAAAATACCCCAGACAATCCGGGACCATGACCAAGACACCAATAAATAAAGACTCTATTACCAACCCCTCATCCTCCACAGTTAGTGACCCCAGAACTAACAAATGGATCCTTTAATATTTTTCTGGATCAATTAAGGGGCAAACAAAATTCAACTTTGGGAAGCACTGTTATAGTGTATAGTAAGTATATTTAATTTTTTTAAAAATTAAAAATTTGCATTTTAGTGCTAAAACCAACTTATAAAAAATTGATTGAACCGATTTACGTTTATAACAAAAAAAATACTAAAAAATACTTTAACAATCAATTATATTTGTTGTTTACTATATAAAGGTTTTGGCTAATCACAAAAAGATAGACGAAATATAAATGAAAAGGTGTAGTTATCGATATGATAGATTATCTATAAATTCAAAGTATTGGAATTTCATGGCTTTAAACCCACAATATATGCAATTCCATGTATTTTTTTTCTTATAATATGAATTTCCAGGTTTTATCAATGGTTACTATTTAGAATTACGATATTATGGAATTTTTGATGTTCTTAAAACATGGATTTTACCATTTTAAAGCAACTGCTATTGCGAGAATTTGAAATTCTTGCTTTCGTGGTTCATAAATTTTAAATTTTCCAGCATTCCAAATTCCATGTATTTGAAACTCGTACTATTTGAGCAATTATTATTCTGAATACAAGACTTGTAAAATAGTAAGAGTTCAATAGACGTAAAATTCGTTATACTCGATGGCAAATAGTTTGAATTCTAAGAAAAAATAATAAATAATTAGAATTCCAAATACTTGGGATTCCGAATTTAATTTCTGGGTACTAGGAATTCACAATACGAAGAAATAATAATATTAAGAATTACAAAATATCTGAATTTTTAATTCTAAGGATATAAACGACTCAGAAATTTGAATAACCTCAATTTAAGGTAATCTGAAATTTTAAATTGTTGTTTTCCATAGTATAAATTTAAAAACAACATGTAAATTAACTTGAAATTTTTATTAATTCTAGAAATCACGGCGATTAACATTTTAAAAAATATTTTACGCGGAAAAATAGTATTTATAAATAAAATACACACTGCATAAATAGTGTGTGTCCTGTGTAATAGGTGTATGCCATTGCGAATAGTATAAGGTTGCTATACACTATGCCTGTTAGTTTATAGTAAGTGTATACCAAATTTTGATTTTTTTACAGGCTAAAATATCCTATTCTAAGATTAAGTATTGCCTGACTGTGCATTTAGTGCACCTTAATTCACAAGAATTCATATAAAATTATAAGTCTAAGTTTGTTTGTTTGACTATTGTTTAGATATATAGTATTATATGTAAGTGAGTGTATTATTAATTTACATAATTATTCAATAGAGACTTTCGAGTATTTCAAACTATCTGTATTGTTCGTATGTTTAACATCTTTTTCCTGGTATTATTCTGGTTTATATTACCTTAATTGTATTTGCTTATGTTTTTATCGAATAACTAATTTATTCGCTAAGGCAGCAACTAAATTATATTTAAATCTGTATTTATTGTATTTCAATTTTAGTCCCTAATGAGCAGGCCTATTCAAATACGAAAAATACGACAAAAATTCCGTATTTTCCGATCATAAGGATTTTTTAGTGAAAGTTATTTACGGAAAAAAAAGTTAAAATGTATTGCAAGATCATAATAAAGTCAAATATTTTTAGTAAGTAAAAATAAACTCATTTTCAAATACGGAATTTCTAAAGAACTATAAAATAAATATAAAATAAGCAAGTCAAAAAACTATACATAATTCTGTAAAAAACGAAAACCCTAGAAAAGCGTAGTATTTTACGCAAAAAACAAACATCTTGAGACTAAAAATAAAATAAAATGAACACTTACAACGTGGAAGCATATAGGTATAAGTTTTAAAGCGATTAAACTAATATTTTTATGTTTCTGTATAATTCAAACACCAAATTGATAAAGTTTTCTTTTACTATACTGAAGCTATTTAAAAAGGCACTTAGAATATATATTAAAAACAAAAAAAACTGAAATTGATATTTTTTGCTCATTATCGCATATTAATTTCAGAATTATTCTCTGAAGATGCCAGAGGTTTTTAAATTATATTTTGGAAACCTACTAAGGTGCGTTTTTTTTTTGTATTGTAAGTGTGATTTATTCTTCTTTTTAAGCTTATCTCTTATAATTTGTTTTATGGCGTATAAAATAGCTTTTTTTCTTGTTCAAAATATAGTATTTTTACATATAAAATAGGTAAAAAATTTTTAACTGCTTTAGTAGGTTACGAGAGATATTGCAAAAAAAACTTTTGGATACGTTTGCTTGTAAATAGATTTCGTTTTAACTAGAAAAAAACGAGTTTTCCGTAAAATCCGTAAATTAGACATTGAAAAACAGCAAAATGTTCCGTATTTAAGTATATACGACTATTTACGGAAATACCGTAAATAAATAGGCCTGCTAATGAGAGATTAAAAGGCCTGCCCATAGGGGATAAAAACAAGGAAAGGAAAAAACAGAAGCCATCGACGAGTTGATTGATTATCTAAAAAAAAGCGCATTGAATGATTTATCAAGCGATATTGTGTAACTTTTAATCTTTTTTATGATAAGTAAAATGGTTTACCAATGGAATATGCAACATGACTTGATTTAACTGTCAAGAATTTAATGATGTATCCGACATAGTTTAAAGATGTCAAGTGAACCATGCAGGTCAAAGAGGAGGAAAGTAAAGCGCACGCAAGAGTAGAAGAATGACTTGAGCAGAATCAAAGAAAAACACTTTTCATGATTAGAATAAAAATGATTTATTACTTCTATATTTAGCCATCCGACTGTATTTTAAGCAATTTGATTATGCGTTAAGCCATAATACTGTTTTTGATAATTTCATTCTCTTCAATGTAATTTTATATGAAGGATATTTTTTTACAATATTTAACATATTTAATTGTATTGTGACGGATGTTTTTAAAAAAAGATTATTTATCTAATAAATAAGTTATTCGGTAATAATTCATTTTATTGTAAAAGAGGGTAGATAAAAAGTAAAACTCCGGAATATAAGATATAAAAGTGTATATACAACGGATATCCGGGATATTTTCGTAAGGCTCTAATAAAAAAAGAGAATTGTATGATTTGGGCTTCTAAATTTGTCAATAAGTTTGCCTATTTACTACTAAAGGAACGAACTACGTGTTTAAAAATATAAATCAGGAAAAATTAAACAACTTTTTGCCATTATTGTATTAATAAATATTTTATACCAAAAAGTTTTAGATTTATTCATTTTAGTGATTCAATTGGTTTGAAAACATTATTTTTTTATAAAGCCTTAGTAATTTTATCCTTAGATATATTTGTTAAACATTTTATATTAAACATGGCATTTTTGCTTTAAAAAACATATATATTGCAATAATAAAAAATTGGATAATTGTTTTTTAAAAACACTATACAATGAATAGTAAAAAAAACTATACACTTACTATACGGTATAGAGTATACCGTATAGTAAAAACTTCGATCCCTAATTTAGAGAGAATAAAAGCCTTATTTTTGGTTGGTGGTCAGTTCTGCTAGATCCCGGTCGGATTGTTACGATCGGATCGGATGTTAAAAGATAAATATTGATTGTCATAATACTTATCTTTATTCAATTGGTCATTGTTACACCTAAAGAAAATTTTGAATTGTAACTATTATCGATTTTTCTATGAAGAATCTATCAACTATATGTGCACGATCCCGGTGCTTGGTAAGCACAGCAATTACATCTCAATAACAACATTACCATTTTTAAAAAAAAAACAGAAGAAACTACCTATTCTGAAATTCCAGCTAAGTTACTCTCCTTTTTTCATTCATATAACATGTATAAAGCCAAATCTTAATAAAATAATTTTTTGCTTAAAGATTTTATACATTAGTAGTTCATTATCTTTAAGGTTTTTTCTCTGCAGAAACGGTGTGTTTGCAAACACTAAAGTTATATTATGTAGCTTTGGGTATTATAAACATATTAGTAGTTTTTCTGATGAGTTTGGTAAATTTATCATATTTTGAATATCTTAGAGGTAAAATTAACTATTCGTTGTAAAAATAAAAACTGCCCGAAAAATTCCGAACTATTTGTAGGAAAAATATTGCCAAATAAAAATCGGGAAAAATATTCAGTGTCCAATATATTCAAATACAACGTAAACACTATGATCTGTGATTATATTTTTGTGCAGTATACGAAAAAATGCGAAAAAACACTTATATTTACTTATTAGTGCATAATAATAAATAAAAAAACTTTTTACATAAATTGTCGATACAGATTTACACTTTCTGGCCAACTCTAAAAACTACAAACATTTTCTTGAAAGTTGTAACCAGTTTTCTTTAAAACTATAAAACACACGTATCTTAGGTTAATCGGAAAAATAAGAACAAAATCTTTTGTCACGATTATATATATTATGTTCCGGTATTCTAGTTCGATATATTAAATAATCTAACTATGACTTTAGTGGCTTTTATTGTTCATCAATATGGAAGGAACTTAAAAGTTGTTAAAAAATTAGATTAAAAACAAAACAGGTAAATATCGAAACCTAACCTACGTATATGTACGTATTGGTAGGACTTTTCAAATATTATATGTAATATATATGAAGGCTTTAGTCATTATTTAGTGCATAAGCTGTCATAATAACAAATTCATCTCAATAAAAGTTATCATCGCATAATCGGGCATCTCTTTGCAATATATATTTATCCATGCTCTTAAATGTACTTTTTCTATATTTTCTCGCGCCAGATAATCTGATATTATTATTAATTTGTTCTGTCCGTTCGATAATGCCTTTAATTTCTTGGTATTTTCTAAAAAGTGTGTTTTTAGAATCTGGATATAATAGTATATCATCTTCAATATCGAGTAAGTCGTCAAAAGTCCCATTTATTCAATTTATAAGTTTTTTTTTTAAAATTGAATTTAAAATATCATATTCCCATAAATAGTCGCTTACGTCCCTTCCACTAAAAATATTCATTTTTATAAGTAACCTAGACTCATCAATGCATTCGTTAATAAATTCAAGTAATTTATTAAGTGCTTTATTATCATAAACAAGATTAATTTGAAGACTAATATCAAGTTTATCAAATTTTAAAGCGATTTTTTTCTCAATGCTTATTAAAGGATTTATGCAATAAAATATTCTGTTCTTTTCATGTACATATATATCTCCTACTTTAAAGATTGATCTTAATTTATCAATTGCGAATTTTTCACGTCCATCTACTTGATCGCAATATCTTTGTAACAACACATTTTGCATTAAATACAGTTTTGGATCAATTGAAATTGCCTCGTTCGATTTTTTAAATTCATCATTCATGTTATCGTCTTCGTAAAGGTCGATATCTACACGTTTTTTACATCTATCGTATCTGGACAATGATCGTGTCAATTGCAACTTTTCACTGTTTCCAGTATTATTTGGCATAATGGGCAAGATAGTAGAATTGGACATGTTCATTTTGTTCCATATATGGTTTTTTATGTTATTGAATCGATTAGATGCCTTTTTACAGTTATTATTACTACTAAATATAATAATAATAAACCCTAGTATACCAATGCAGAATGCCCAAAGTACACTTCTAAGAAATTTTTCTTTATAATGTAGAGCATTTCTGTAAAATGTAAATATATAAACGTAAATTTTTTAATCATAGATTATTTCATTTTTATATTAGTAGATAATTTGATATAATTAGGGCGTGTTCAGGAATTTTTACATGGACATTTTTAAGGCCAAATTAAGGGGGTAAAATTCCAATGGAAAAAACAATGGCATTGGAATTTTTTTTATGTATAATATTGATTTTCCTTTTAAAGATTTTTTCATTATAAAAATTTATGACCAATGGGCCCCCTTGTTCATTTGCATTTTAAAGAAAAATATAATGAGAATTTCTTCAAACACGCCTTTATACTAAGCGTCTAAGACAAATCCAATTCGTTATACATTTTTTTTATTTGAAATTGCGTATGTTAAGCAGAAATGTTTTTTTTTTGAATAAGATGCATGCATCTACCAGGAACAAAAAGATGTGTGTATTTTATTCGTGATATCTAAGATCAAAAGAAGTTTCGGGTATTCTATCGACCCCAAGGTAATTTATTATAATAATTATGGGGTGCCGAACAGATTAATCTAGTAATAATGCATAAAGCAGTGTCTTTTCTCTTTTTTGAAAACATTTTAGACCGAACCACGTTGCTGATATTCTGGGGTGAAGCCCTAGTGGCTCGGGCTTACTTACTCGGGCGGACGGGCTTAGTAAATCTTGGGCGGGCGGACAAATTTCGCCAAACTCCGAGATTTTTTTAGTAAAACTGAACATGTTGCACGCCTTTAAGGTGAATAAATATATTAAATGATTTTTCAGAGCCAAATATTGCGTCTTACACCTAATAACTATACATTAAATACATGAAAAAGAGTATGCAATGCATGTATATTATTATCCGTAATCTAATATAAACCTTATTTCATATTGGATAAGAGTATCTTATAATATAAAAAGTCAATTAAAAATTAATTACTAACGGTGCTTTAATACAATAAAGTTCGTTGTAACGATTAAAAAGAAAATACAGCAAATTACTTCAATGCGCCCAATATTAAATTCTTAAAATTCTTATTTTTAGGTTAAGTTTTTTCCGAATTTATCATATATACTATTTTAATTAGGGACGGTTTTCGGAAACATAAAAAAACCAAAAAAAGGAATAAAATAGAGTTAAAAGACATTTTTAATCATCGTTTAATTTTCTGACTTTCTTATATAATATTCTCTTATTAGAGACAGCTACTAAAAAACTAAGAATCATTAATTTATACAAAAAAGTCGTTGGCTGTAAAAAGAAGGTCCGAATATGGTATGGCCATATTGAGGGGTATGGTTTTTACATTTCCCCCTGTTATGGCCATTATAATAAAATATGGCATGTGCAAAAACTAGGCATTAGGAACAAATAAACAATGTAAATATATTTTAAACTTGGATTTTGACATACCAATGTAGTATTTTGCCCTTAAACTTGTTTGATTAATGTGTTAATGCATTTTAAAAACTCATATAAAAAGGCCTATAACTTCAAACTTCATGTTTAAATAGTTCAACTTTGCAACTATGTTTATTCGCCCCATTTTACAATTTTTCATACGGTAAATTTACTAAAATGCAAGGTGCTTATATTTTTTTTATACTTTTTAAAAAAACTTTATACGGGATTGTGTTGCTCATGTGCACGTATCATACTAGAGAAGGTTTTTTTACACAAAATTAGAGATAAGGCATTTCAGCAGTACATTATACCGTCAAATACATAATAATACAAAACTAAAATGCTACAAATACAAATTTATGTCTTTTTACTTCTTCTGTACAAAATTATGGTTTTCAAAATCATCTAATGTGTATGTATTTTTTTAGTTGATACTTATACTATAGATATTTAAATATGTAATTTTTTTGGGTGAAAATGTATACAGCGCGAAATATATAATAATGTGTTAGATATTTTTGTTTTACGCATTACTATAACTGATTTTAAAAGACTTTTTTATTCTAGGAGTAAACAAAAGTTCGTTAAACAATCAAATAGTGACGCATAGATAGTAACTATTATACAAATAAAAAAGTTTTAGTATTGGTTTTTTTGGGTACAAGAGGATCCATGCTGTATTGGAAGCAAATATATTTTAGAAAAATTATGGAAACCTATTTCCCTCATATTGGCCATATATGTTTTATGGCCTTTTTTCTTGGAACCCCTGCCTTACTGCAAGACAAAAAGCAAAATATGTGTATATTCTTACAACACTCTTATTTTTAATCACGTACTAACATAGAACTTGTACAAGAAACAAATATGTGTCAACCTCAATTTAAAACACAATACTTGTAACTTTTTTCCCTCCGGGCCGGGCCTAAAAAACATTGGAACCGTAGACGGACCGGGCAACCCGTGCTCGTGCATTTTCTGGCGGGCATTTTACCGGGCTTCACCTTAGCTGATATTTGACGTGCGTGTTTTTTCGAAAACGTTTTGACCAGATTTTTTTTAAAAAATGCAATTCTTTCTTCAAAAAATGCAAAGCCGGAAAAAGTTTTTTTAAAGTGTAGTCTTTTTTGTTCTAACCACTGTTTATAAGAAAAACTGTTTAAATTTTAATGTTATATTTTTAAAATACAGTTATTTTTATCTACAAAAATGTTTTTAAGATAATTGATTTATTTCCGTGGATTTTTTAAATTATATAGCACCGTAACCCTTCACTTGAAAAGTTTTTTCTCTTTTTGGTAGTTCGCTATCGAAGCTGTTAAATTTCATATTTTTTTGTATTCTTCTGCAATCGAATGAAAATTTTATTCTTTTTTACTATAAGTGGGATAAACTTTTCTTTTAAAAAATAAACCGTTCTTTCCCTTTATAATTTTCATCTTAGACAATAAAAAAAATTTTCGACCAGAAACATGTTTAATAAACAGCTCTATTCGTTTACGGGAAAAACGACAAAATTTTCGTATTTTTCGTAAATAAGGATTTTTTGGTGGACGTTATTTACGGTGATACAGTTAAAAATAGAATTTTAAGATCATAAAATAAAGATAATTATTTTTTAGTCTGTAAAAAGAACTCATTCAAGGTATAGAACCTTTTTAAGACTTTTAATATATATATATATTTGCAAGTCATCAAATTATACATAATTCTGTAAAGAAATAAACACTCTAGAAAAGCGTAGTATTTGAACGCAAAGGCTTAACATCTTGTAACTACAGATGAAAACAATCTCCTAATTAAAAACGTGGAAACATATAAGATGTAAGTTTTTGTAGAAATATAACTATTATTTGTTATGTTGCTGTAAATTACAAACAAAAAACGATAGAAAATGTGTAAAAAAATACCTAAGCTATGGCACGAGAGCAATTAGAATTTATATTACAAACAAAAACAACACTAAAATTGTATTTTTTTTGTTCATGATCACATTATATTTTAAGAAATTTTTTTCTGAAGGCGCCAAAAGTGCCAAGATTAACGTTGGATACTTTTAAGATGCGTTATTTTTTTTGTAATTCAAGCATGAATTATTCTTTCCTTTACACTTTTCTTATAAAAGCTGTCATTTGACCTATAAAATAGCTTTTTGTCTTGTTCAAAATATAGTATTTCTACATGTAAAAAACTATAAAAGGGTTCAACTGGTTTTTATGGTTGCATGCACCATTGCGACGAAACTTACGGTAACATTTTCTACATAAAATCTTTATTTTAACTAGCAAAAAACAAGTTTTCCGTAAAAGCCGTAAAATCCGTAAATAAGACGTTTTAAAACAGCGAAATGTTCCGTATTTATGTAATTACGACTATTTACGGAAATCCCGTTAATAAATAGGCCTGTTAATAAATGTTATTGAAACTCCACTAAATTTAAAGACAGTTACAAACGTTTGTGAAATATTAAAATGAACGGTAATTGATTAACGTTTTAAAGGAACTACATAAACTGAAGCTTTTTGTAAAAGCTGTTTTTCAACTACTCGTTAAAATAATTTTATCTTGATAAAGATGCAAATGTGTTTAATTCAGTACCTGTGATTAAGGGCATGTACATGTTATATTCAATATTTTTTTCAAAACAAATTACCAGGAAATCAACACATTTTTATATATACTTGTTTACAGAGTTGGGAATCATGTTAAAACGCCATGGGTTTTTTTTATTTCAAATTTTGGTTTTCTTATTTTCTATGTACGACACGAAAAATCATAAGAGTTTTGGTTACTCTTGATCTTTTTTACATGCAAGGTTTGACTATGGTGTATATAACTTCATGTTGTTTTGTATAAAATAAATACCAAGAATCAGCAAACAAAAAAAATATAAAGTAAATTGAACATAACTACAAGAAAACTAAAAAAAAAAGTTATCGACGCTGTCAAAAAAGACGGCAGTAGTTTTTTGAACTTATGTTTGCGTGAAAAAACGTTTTTAGCTAAAAAAAGACCTATATATTTTTCGGTAAGGTTTTTACAAAAATAATTTGCTAAAATCGTTTTTAAAAGATACGTGTTTTTCAAAAATATTGCTTTAAAATTATTGTACTATTGCTTATCGTTTTTTGACTTTTACCGGTTACCGAAAAGCGGGAATTTCTACTATCTTTAAAACTTTTATTCAGTAAATGGTTATAAGCTCGCTTCGCAATGGAAATTAGTAAAATTACGACAGCTAATAACTTTCTATAAAAATACAAAAAATAATTATTATTTGTTGGTTGAATATATAAGCGTAAGTAGGTATAAAGCAAATAATTTATGTAGGCAAAATGTAAAAGGAAATCGGAGACAGGTTTTTGCCCAAAGTTGCAACATGTTTTTATTATATATATTATTTATCAATGCAAAGATGCCATATATCGGTTCATCTACATTTGCTTTGATAACATTTTGCATAAAATGTTACAGTAATTATAGCTACCAAAAAACGCTAATGAAGTTGCAATACTTTAAATTGTCTATTTTTTTTTATTGTAAGAAATGAACTTTCTTCGACACGGGTTTTTACAATACGTTTTTGGTATCAACAAGAATTAAAAACGTTCAAACAAAAAAAAAAAAACTGTGCCTTTTTGTATGCAAAAAAAATTCAAAAAGTTTTTGATATGTTAAAATCTTTTCAAATATGAATATCTGTTATTTTTGACAGAATAAACGTTTTTGCGAAAAAGTAAAAAAAAACACTACAAAAAAAAAACGACATTTTCTCATGTGCAAATCACAGTTTTGCTAGTATTGAAGGTACATTATTTATATAAAAAAATCTGTTTTTTTTGCCTTTATTTTTTATATATCAAAACAAAAAGTATTCAAAAAGGCTTTTGCTTAGCTTTACAGGCAGTTAAAAATCTAAAATTATGTATTTAATATTTTTTTGTCTAAAAGTTTTTTTTTTCTTTTACACGTCTAACAATACAAATATATACAAGATTTATAAATAATACTTGTAAAGTATAGTGGAAGTCGAATTCGCTAAAAAGTAATCAAATTCGAATTCTATACAGACGTGGCAACAAAATTTTTTTTGCAATGCATTGATAGCAGCTCATTTAACGCCGTATATAATTTTCGTATTAAAATTTTTGATTCTGTATAGGCAGGCCTCTCTATTTTAGGAGGTCCGTCTAATTCTCCTAATTTTGCTTTTTTTAGGAGAAATCCGCGATTTCTTACAAAAAAAATTGGGTGGATTAAAAGAAATATTAGAAACTGAAATAAAAATGAATCAAAAAATTCCTAAGCGTTTTTTAATCTAATATTTGTTGGTGAAAAATTATTTTGTTATGTAGCAAAACCTTCAAGCGTCAAATTAGACAACGATCTTCTATATTCACTTTCTGTA